>JAQMCW010000011.1:7727085-7737542 GCA_030068335.1 Chrysichthys cranchii
CCTCTCTCATCTTTTTAAGTGGGAGAACTTGCACAATTGGTGGTTGACTAAATACTTTTTTGCCCCACTGTGTGTGTGTGTGTATATATATATATATATATATATATTCAAATTTTTAATGTACAAAAACTTATATAAAAAAAAACTCAATAAGGTCAATAAAGGGATATATGGCAGAGGAAAACCAGCAACTCAACAGGCGGTCAAAATGTTAAAATATCAGGCAGCCACTTCAGTATCCTCCATGAAGAGTGGAACACATGGTTCTAGCAATCACCCTGATAAAATTAAAAACAAAACATAAGAATCCAACTCTGGTGAATTAAAGTATGACCATGTATTACCAGCACTTTCATTACCTGCATGAAAGGAAAGCCCAACAGTCACAGTGACTAATAGCAGCAGCAAGCGAACAAGCCAAACTTTATAACTTCCTAGTTAGTCATGTGACCTGCCTCATGTGACTCATGACAAGCAGCCACACAACCCAGATCACCTCAGATCACACAAATGATTACAGATCCCCACATAACTTCCTAATAAGGGTCTAATATATTTCCAATATACAGTATTGCTGCATGAAAATTCCCAGTAGTAATTATCACCTTGATCACTTCCAGCATCATTATTCATACTTTGGGAAAAAAAATAGCACTTGATCCAGAGCATCATCTTATTGTCATGGATCTGCCCGTGTGGAGCTCGTGCAGCACACCCATTTCGAGCACTCCCTATAGCGGTGTATGCTGGAGGACTCGCGCCGTTCAAGATCACTTACAGGATTTCCTCCGCAACGCCCCTGAGCATTCGCGCCACCCTCGCACATCACGTGGGCGGCCACAGGCTCGCTAAGGTTACGAAGCATTAGTTGTATTTCCCCGTGCTCTTGCCAAGCCATTATTCTTCTGTTTATGGTTTCTGATTTTTTGAATCTCCTGCTCTAGTCTGTTCGCTGATCGCCTGACCTGTTTATGTTTTTGACTCTGATCTCGCCTGTCATTTTTGTACCTCTGCTCTGTTTTTGCAATAAACCCACTTTCAAGTTTATAGCTGTCTCCTACCTCAACCCCACCACACCTGACACTTATATTGTATTTAGTTGTTTGTTTTTTTTTTTTTTTATATATATATTACATGGTGACTGTTATTTGTGCACACAGCTTAATATAGCCACAAGGTTCTGAGATAATGACATCATAATGTTCACAAGGGACGCATTGTTGAATAAAAAAAAAATGTTATGTAGAAGACACACACTCATTTATGGCTACAGGGAATAGATTCTCGACTTCACATATTGACATCTTTTTGGGAGGTTTCAGCTAAACCAGATAGTTGATCAAACCAGGGACCCTGGAGCTATGAGCCAGCAATGCTCCTTCTAGGGTACAACCCCCCCCCCCAAAAAAAATACATTTAAGAATCGATTAAGCCAACACAAACAGTAGTAAGCTCTGTATGCCAGTGTTTGAGTCTGGTAGTCATGCTGATGCTGTTGCATGTTTCCCTCTGCTATTAATGAGCCATCTGCTGTCGTGGGTCCTAGACAATATTGGAAAAGCTTTTGGGTGCAAGAACTCTGTCAATTCCACATCAGTGCAGGGCTACAGCACTCAGAATGAGCTTGCTCAAGGGTACATAGAGGGTCCATGTGAGAAGCCCTTTGAATCCCAACATGAAAAATAGGAGCTAACGTCTTAGGCTTGAATAAATGAGGACCCTTAGAGTGCAATTGTTCTATATGAGGCTGAACCACAGGGGCCTTACCTTTAAATTCAATTATTTCATTCATTCATCTGCAGTAACCGCTTTATCCTGTTCAGAGTGGATCGGGAGCCAGTAATACACACTGGATAAGATTCCAGTCCATTTTGTATTCAAGCTTCTTTAGTCATTCTACGCTTTTTATTTTCACACTTTGCTGCTTAGGTCTTGCCCTGAAAAATCTCACGATCCTTCATCATTTATCTTGTATCATGCAAGTCACTATGCCTTTATTTCTGTTTGGTCTTACTAGCTGGTAATCTTTACAGTCCTGCATCTTAAATTTCCAAACTCCTCGTTCCTAGCTTTCCTAGTTCTATATTATAGTATATTATATAATAGTTCTATATTTTCTATATGGTCTGATTTTACATGATCAAATTTTGACATTTTCTCTGAAAACTACAGGCTTTCCTGAACTTAAATATGTTTCTCTTACCATAAGCAATGTTTTAGCAATTTAGTCTATTTAGCCCCAAACGTGAAAAGAAAGAAAATCATATTTAAAATTTCATTCCAATTCCACTGAAAGATGCCCTGGCTACCTTTACATTTATAACCAAGCCTACTTATAATAAAACAAAATAACCACCAAATTTTAAAGAAGTATAGGTTTACACTGAAAAAAAAATAGGTATCACTTTATCCGCATTATCCACGTCAATTTTTGTCTCATCACTTGAGGTGAAGGTCACTCACAGACTTTAAACATGAGCCTCTAAACGAAGCTAAATGATGCTAAAATCAGTGGGGAAATATTTGCTGATTCATTTAGTCATTTCTGTTCTGTTAGGTAAAGTTCTTTTAATTAATGTGTTTCTATTACGGTCATTTATATATTTCCAAACTTTTGATGAAGATGTGATCGTGCATATTGAGAGTCAAATCTGATTACAAAGTGTTGAATAGATTAGGCTGTCTACAGGATAAAAGCAAGCCATTTTGAAGCTGAGAAAAGAAGGGAAATCTATCCGAGCCATTGCATAAGCATTGGGCATAGCCAATACGTACAACAATTTGTGAGGTCTTGAAAAAGAAAGCAACCACTGGTGTTCTAACAACCAGACATTAAACAGGCCAGTTAAGGAAACAAGTGATAATAGAACATTGCGAAAGCTGTGAAGAAAAAAATACACAAAACAATCGTCGGTGACACTCCTGACCACTCATCAGCAATAAGAATTAGAAGGCTAGATTCACAAAGAAACACAAAGATGCGACAAAACGTTAGTGAACAAAGATTTATCTCTACCAAATTGAAGGAAAGGCCAAACTGAAGGGGGAAAAAAAGGATCCACTCATGATCCACAACATACAGGCTCATAGATCAAGCATGGAGGAGGTAGTGTCACGGTTTGGTTTTGCATGGCTACTTCTGGAATGGGCTCACTAATCTTTATTGATGATGCAACTCATGACGGTAGCAGCAGAATGGATTCAGAAGGCCATAGAAACATCCTGTGTTCCAGTTTACAGAGAAATGCATCCAATCTAATTGGAAAGAACTTCATCATGTAGCAAGACACTGACCCAAAACAAACTGCCAGCACAACAAAGGACTTCAAAGGACTTCATCAGGGGGGAAAAGTGGAAGGTTTTAGATTGGTCGAGTCAATCACCAGACCTTAACCCTATAGAGCACGAATTTCGCCTCTTCATTAGGAGACTGACGGACAAAAAGAATTGAAAGAAGCTGATACAAACCTGGAAAAGCTTAAAAAAAGAACACAACAGTTTGGTGATGTCAGTGGGTCACCGACTTGACGCAGTTATTTAAAGCAAGGTATATGCCACCAAATAATATTACTGTTGCTTACTTTCATTTAGTTGACTTTAATTTAGTTTGTTCACCTAAAATTAAGTGGTCTGCCTTCAAACCTGCCATTTTCTAAGTTGTTTAACACACCTAGATGTAAATATCATCTGAAATCCTAATCTCCTAATCTGAAATCCTAATCTCACATGACTTCAGTGTATAGCCAAAACAAAGGATTGGCCTTGCCATTCCAATACTTTCCAAGAGGCCTGAATGTAGTTCAGACGTCTTTATAAAGCTGGCGCCGATCCCAGCTGACATCGGGTGAGAAACAGGATACACCCTGGGCAGGTCACCAATCCACCGCAGGGCAACACACAGAGACATACAACCATTCACACCTACGGCCAATTTAGAGTCACCAATTAGCCTAATCCCCTCTGTGCATGTCTTTGGACTGTGGGAGGAAACCGGAGTACCCAGAGGAAACACACGCAAACACGGGGAGAATATGCAAACTCCACACAGAAAGGCACCCGTGCCGAACCCGGGGCTCAAACCAAGGACCTTCTCACTGTGAGGCGACAGTGCTAACCACTCAGCCACCGTGCCGCCCTTGACTGTAGTTTATTGGCAGAATTATGGGCTGACCCTAGAGTGGTCATGATGCTGATTTGAAAATTCCTGATCGGGGAATTTAAACCATTTGTGGCACGAGTTTTCATGGACTGGATTGCTGAATTTGGCAAATGATCTCAGATTCTTCTGGAAAATTCAGAACCTGCGTACCTAATCCCATTGGATGCAAAAGACTGTCTAACATGACCTGTGTGTGTTCATGAACACCCCGGGATATACATCTTCATTCATCCTAATTAAGTGCTCTGTCATTAGTTTTCATTTGCATGAAACAACCTACAGTGTCGTTTAGGTTTTTAAATATGAAACAGCGGTTTGTTTCTTTTTCTCATAATCTCCTTCAGCCCTATAGTCTTCTTGTGTGGAACGTATTTATGCTAGCACTGCTGGTCAGATAAGATTGAGTTTCTCTTCTAGAAGCCTGAGGCTGCTGTCTCATCATGCAGTTAGCATCCCTGTCTTGTTAATGGCTTAATTAGTGGTTTGGTTCGTCACTAACCAGTCTGTCTCATTACTGGTCTTCTAATGGATCCTAGAAAAAGCATTAGCCCTGTTTTAGAACTGCAACTCCTGCTTTTTCCCACACGATACCCATGTGTTGTATCTATAGGAACCAAGAAAGTTAGCTCAAAGTGCTATTAGATTCATATGTTTCATGTATATTGAACTATTTCACATGCCCAAGGGCTAGAATGTTCAATACCTAATGAATGCATGAGTAAAAATGATTATGCAGTTATATATTGGACAAAAATGTCTAATAAATGACGTGTAAAATGACATTTTCAGATTAGAAGGAAATGAAAGGCGAAGCTATACCAGGTCAAATAAAATCCTTGCTACTTTCTGATATATGATTTTGGTGTTTCTGAAACTGTAAAAAGAAAATTAGAAAAATAAGACAAAACACAAATGGTGCATAGATGCAAACGTGTGAATATACTGGAAGGAGCTGCCAGACTGAGCAGGCCCTGCAGAGCTGTTTGTTGGCTCCTGCCTCTTGTTATTGCAGTCAGTTGCTATATTCACACATACAGCTATGACTTGTTTCTCATTTTTCAACGGCCGAAGTTCAATAATTTGCCAAGTTGTTTTGATAAATGCCATTTTCCAAGATAAATGTGTCAACTAAACGCATGCTAGTGCCTGTGAGTGTATATATGAGCAATAAATTGCCAGTCCTCTGGGCATTGAATGAGATCAAATAGACTAATGCTGGATCTCTGTGGCATTTTCTATATTTTTCGAGAGAAAAGTACTTCATAATGTAAGAAGAATGTCACAGCCTAAACAACCCTGAGAAGTGAGCGAGAAAATGAACACAGGAAATACAAAGGACTACCACTGCTGGCTGCTTTGATGACACTCATTCTTTTTTTTCTTTCTTTCTTTTTTTTTTTAACAGTAATAAATGGCTCGATGGAGGGGTTTTTTGGGCTTAGTTCACTTAAAAGATTTTAAGTTCTATGCCACCGCCATCTGTTGCCACAATTCTTAGAGAGTATAATTGGCCCATCTCTCTACTAAGAAGCACAGCCATCCTTTCTTTTATGTAGATCAGAGTAATGATGGGCAATTGCAGGAATTAGTTTTTACGAGCTTATGTGTATGGAATAATGCAGTTAGTGCTCTTTTTCAAGCATTCTATAGGTAAAATTTGGTAACACTTTTTATGTGGCAGGAGAAGCATGTATTAGTCCTTTGCCTTCCCATTGTTGGTAGCTGCAAAGACCTAGTTAGACCCAGTTGCCTCATAGCCTAGTGCGATTATAAATAACCGTTAAATTATCGTTTATAATTATATTATTTTACAATATTAGTATATTTTAAATTGCTGACTATATATTTTAGAATTTCCATACTCATTTTCAAATAATGACTTTCAGTAGCTTTCCATCAAATTAGGCAAGAAATAAACAAATATCTTGCTTACATCCATTTTTCTCTTATTCATTATGCTAAATTCTTTCTCGCCGCTTCTCTGACTGGTTGCTGACTCCTGCCTGTCAACAGGTAGTTGGACTTCTTTTGCACTTAAAGTTTGGATGTTATGATGTTTGATGTATCCGAGCTGCTGTACAGTGTATGAGTACCTGACACCGTTGATACAGTGCTGAGACTTTACTATTACAGAACTGCCATGGAGACTCACAGCATCTGGGATTCTCATAACATTCTGTATTTTTTGTCTCCTTCTTTTATTATTTACTTCAAAAAAGAAAAAGTCATACTTATAAATACCTCAAGACTAAATTAAATATTATTCGTCTTCTGCTGCTTAATCCTGTTCAGGGTCACGGGGGGAAGCTGGCGCCAATCCCAGCTGACATCGGGTGAGAGGCAGGATATGCCCTGGGCGGGTCACCAATCCAGCGCAGGGCGACACACAGAGACAGACAACCATTCACACCTACGGCCAATTTAGAGTCCCCAATTAGCTTAATCCCCTCTGTGCATGTCTTTGGACTGTGGGAGGAAACCCACGCAAATACAGGGAGAACATGCAAACTCCACACAGAAAGGCACACGTACCGAACCCGGGGCTCGAACCCAGGACTTTCTCGCTGTGAGGCGACAGTGCTAACCACCCAGCCACCATGCCGCCCACTAAATTAAATATGTGACACTTAAATAAAGTTCACTAAGTTTAAAGACCATGTAGGCAGTGTTTCCTCTTGATTTTTGATCATGTTACTGATTGGCTGAAGATGATGATAGCATCACTCTTGTGTGGTAAAATTTAGATCTACGATTTCTTGATGCAGTTACAATGGACTGTGTATGGTGCATCCTGAATTCAGTTCAGCATTAGTTTTACACCCTGATTTATAACTGAACTTAACTTATACAACTAACTAGTGCTTATGCTTCGTTTTTGTAGTTCTGTATTTTACTTCTCCAAGTCGTATGATTGTGTTTTCTGGCTCAGTCTATTCTGACAGTGAATATGGATTTGCCTGTCACCACCTTGTCTTGATCTTTGTCCATGAACTCAGTAAAATAGACACTATGAAAGGATATCTTCTTGCCTCTGGCTGTGTTACATATATGAATCAAGTTGTTATTATTATTGCAGTAGTTATAGATCATTACATTATTATAGTACGCTTGAGAAAAGTGCAGCTCACCAGGATCACCCATGACATTCACCCAGTAAAAGTTTTCTATACCTTTTTTTTTTTCAACTCCAAGCCAGTTCCCAGTGTCCAGGATCTTTCCCATATTGCATGACAGAACCATCAATCAGAGAGCGCCTCTTCCAATGTATGAGCCGTACATTCTCCTTTCAGAAATTCTGACCACATACATAATAAGACAACTGCATTCATATCAACATCCCAGTCAGTATATATTTTATATCTAGCTTCAGGTGCTCCAGCTGTAGGCTCTTCATTTATTGATTGATTTTTATCAGTGCAGTCTTATCATTTTTAATCTAAGCCCATCATGATCATTAATTACTCAAATGATTTTCATTCTCCTTAATGTTGGCTACTGAGGACTTTGAAGGGGAAAAGTGTGCTGCCCTAATCAAAGCATGTTCAACAGCACACTTATCAAAACACTAAAGATGATAAATTAAGGCCCTCTTTTAAGATTCAGAGATCATGACCCCAAGTTAATTTGAAAAGAATTATTGTGGCACCACAAAAAAGAGAATCTCAAGAAAGCATTTGGTCTGAGAGCGTTCTGCAAGTAACATACATATGGATACTGGCAATCATCTGGCCTTCATTCCAAATTTAGCCGCTGATTGATTGATTGATTGGTTGATTGAGTGATTGATCGATAGATCAGTTTTATTTGGACTGGAGATGTGCATCAAAGAGAAAGGTTCACGGCCCTAATCAAAATATGTTCAACAACCCACTTCTGAAAATGGCAAAAAGGATATATTAAACTCTTCTTTGTGCATAGAGACACAGGTCATGCCTCGAGTTAATTAACAATTTCTCTCTTTTTACGACCAGATCACTTCAGTATTAGAGTGCCATTTCTTTTTTTATATCTTGCAATCTACAGAAAGCACAAAACCCCCAGGGCTTGTGTTAACACAGTGACACTGCACACATCGTGGATGATTTTTTTCCTCCTTCTTCTTTTTATTTATATATTTAGTTTAATATTCAGCCCTGACAGTAAGATTGTCCACCTATTCGTTGCTGGCTGTAACTATGTGACCTTCAACTTACAAGGAAATAACAGTGCTTTATGCAATCCTTTTAAAAGAATGCGAGACTTTCTAAACGAAAATGTGAGGCTGTGTAACTGAAGGCCTACACACTGCACTCCAGTTAAACTGATTGTAAGAGCGGAATTAAACCTGTTTAATCATTCGTCCTCATTCATCGTCAGGGTCACAGTATATCCGGAGCTGTGCAATGCATACAGTGCAGGTCAGAATTTCAGGTCCATGATTCAGAATATCTATACAGAACATCTATACAGAAATAAATACAGCTGAACCAATTTTGTGCAAAAAAAAAAAAAAATTAGTAACCTTGGACATTCATAAAATGTCCAAGGTTACTAATCAACAACGACAGCAAAACCTTGCACAATAGTGCAATAATACAAACACAAAATGTACCCTGGACACAGTTATTGGGCCCCTTCACTAATATTTGGTTGTAGAACCTTTGGCAACAATGACAACCTCTGAAGGTTCCTAACAGCCATCTAGAAGCTTCTTAACCCATCTGCTGGTAGTTTCTGCCTCTCTTCCATTGCTATCTATTCAAGCTCTTTTAAGTTTGCCGGAGGCCGTTTAACAATGGCAGATTTCAGCTCTTTCCACAGGTGTAAAATTGGGCTTTAGGTCAGGACTCATTGCTGGCCAGTTTAAAACAGTCCATCTTTTCCTTTTCAACCAATCTTTTGTGCTGTTGTATGTGTGCTTTGGGTTATTGCTCTGCTTTAAGACCTAAGACCTTCACCTCAAAGCTAGTTTTCTGACACTGGGTAACGCATTTCATTCTAAAAAAAAAAAAAAGGCTTGGCAGTCTTCTGATTTCATCTTTCCTTTGATTCATTCTGTGCCTCCAATACCAGGTGCAGCAAAGCAGCCTCACAGCATGATAGAACCTCCACCATGTAGGGTGTTCTTTTCCTTATGGGCTTCATTTTGTCACCTATAAACAAACTGATGCACGGTATTCCCAAAGAGCTCTACTTTGGTTTAATCCATAGAACATCATCACAGAAAGACTGTGGTTTATCTATGAAAGTTTTAACAACTGTATTTTTGCATTTTTTGTGCTTTCTTTCAATAGTGTTATCCTCCTTGGCCTTCACCCATGGAGCTGTGCATGGCTTTGTGTGTGGCTTATGGTATGCCCTGAACCTCCAGGTCAGATTGCTCCAGGCCAGCCTGAAGCTCTTTCGATGTCTTTCATGGTGTTTTGTGAATAATCCACACAATTCATTGAGTTCCTTCTTAGTATTGTGTCCTAGAAGTGTCTTAACAGTTTTATGACTGTGAAAAGTCTTGATACCATTACAAACTGTTCAAAACAATAATTTCAAGATCTTTGGTGACTACCTTATAGCCTTTGGAATTATTATTATTATTATTAGTAGTAGTAGTAGTAGTAAGTTAATTAATTTATTTTGATAATAGCATTTCTACTGCTCTTAGACAGCTATCTTTTACCATTGTGAATCAAAAACAGAGAACAAACCTTTTAACTTTTTGGTAAAACCATCATTCACTGGTTAATTCTGGTCATGTAAACACTGAAAATTAAGCACAGGTGAGTCTTATTGGTTTTTTATTTTGTTTGAGGACCTAATTTAAATTCAATCTAAAGGGTGCCAGTAATTATGTCCATCACATTTCCTTTTCCACTATATGAAAACATTTTTGTTTTTGTTGTTATTTCATTAACAACTTTGGGCATTTTATTAGATATTCTGATTAAACAAAATTGGTTTGTTTGCATTTATTTCATTTAGTTTGGACCCCAGTAAGAACACATTACATAAATTATAAAAACCTATCAAGATGTTTAGATGGTTTTATTACACACAATGCAATTTCAAATGAATTGATTTTAGTTCAGTTAAGTGAATTAAGGGGTAAAGCATTACGGCTGAAAACATGAAGAAAAAAATGAGGTCCAAAATATTAGTCTAAAATTTTGAAACTTGAATGTCTAAGATTATAGAATTTTTATATTTATAAATAAACTACATGGCCAAAGGTTTGTAAGCACCTGACCACAGTGTTGGGCAAGTTACTTTAAAAAAGTAATTAGTTACAGTTACTCGTTACTCCTTGCAAAAAGTAACTGCGTTA
>JAQMCW010000011.1:7756235-7775145 GCA_030068335.1 Chrysichthys cranchii
TCTCTCTCTCTCTCTCTCTCTCTCTCTCTCATCCTACTGAGCTATACATGCTACCCCTGAGATACCACTGATCCTGACCCGTTCTGCTCCCCGGATTGGGCTGATCCATCCGGATGTCCTACTTCTGGTTTCGAATTGTCATTATTTGGAAAGCACTAGCTTCTGCTGAGGATGGCTCAATATGGACAACTTATTAAAGAAACACAGTTAGAAACCATGAAGATGACTCTGGACTGCTGATGATATGAACAGTTTTGCAATGATGCCTTAGGAATAATTGCTATGATAGCTCTTGGACTGCAACTGCCTCTAACAGTTTTGCACTCAAGTCTCCATCAGTGAACATTTGATAACTTTACCAAAATAGACTTTAATGAATGACCTTAATAAATTTATATGCTATGAGTTTATCCCATCCATCCATGGTCCTTTACCATGGTCTGTACCACCGGCGGCACACCCATAGGTGCATCAAGCGGACCCCATGGGCTCAGTTGACATTTCCTGTCTGGACGCATTTTACAGAGTGAGTTCGCCCGTCCCATGTCTCCCCTAACGTAGGGCTTGGGATCACGCAACACAGAGACAGACAACTATTCATACTCACGCTTGGATTGTGGGAGGAAACTGGAGTACCCGGAGGAAACCCATGCGGACACGGGGACACGGGGAGAACATGCAAACTCCACACAGAAAGGCGGCCGTGTCGGCCCTGGGGATCGAACCCAGGCCCTTCTTACTGTGGCGCGAACCACTTAGCCACCGTACCACCCCATGATGAGTTTACAGTACACAGTTATGTATAGCACTGACTTTGGCTTGCTCATCAGGGATACATTTGTAAAAGTAAAATTTATATTCTAAATCCATATACTGTATTTCTGTAAAGCTGCTTTGTGACAATGTCCTTTGTTAAAAGTGCCACACAGATAAAATTGAAGCCAATTGATATGGCCAATCGGATTCAAGAATTTAACAGCACTGTTATGTACAACCATTAATAAAAACTCACAGTTTTTTTTACACTAAAATCTGTGCAAACTCTAAAATCCTCCGTTCTTATCTGAAGTTTGCCAGTGACTCATGTCGAGAGGTCCTCGCTGTCATGCTGTCAGTGTCCTCTTGCTTTCAGCCTTTAATCTCTGCTGCAGGTCTTTGCGCCAAATTGGATTCCACCTTCGTAGACCCACCACCTGTTCCGCTTGGCTATGCTGATGTTCCCACACCTGACGATCTGTCCAAAACTCACTGCTGTCTTCAGACACTCACCCCCGCATCACCACTGCAGGACTCATCTTTTGGCATGGTGCCACCTAAACCCTGCTACCTCTATTAATCATTTAAAGACTTTTTGTGTATAAAATATTCATTTCGCACTCGATACTTTGCTGCTGAATATGCTTGAAAGAGCGCAATATGACCGTGTGCCAAGCAGTGAGGATGCGAGGATAGAATTAAAGGCAGAAAATCAATTTTGGGTAAATATAGTCAGAAGAACAAGAGTTTTCTTTAAACGGAAGTGTACTTGAGAAGATTGAATGAATGCACTCAAAAGGACCAATTCTTTTGAATTAGATGATTTCTAAATGCAAAGTGGTCAGTGTTGAGCTGAAAAGAAGAAAATGCTTCAGCTAATTAATGAGTTACAATTGGAAGTGTGCTATTATGAAAAAATAATCATCCATATGCTGGTGTGATGTGGTGTGACCACAAAGCAGTTACTGTAATTTGGCAGCAATTATAGTTTATTGTGAAAGTATTTATTAAAGAACAACAACATAATTTCATAAATCATAATCTTTTCATAGCTACATTTAATGATATGGCATGTCACACAGTCATAACTGGGTCTTTTGTCAGTTAAAGTAAATAAGCGCACATTATCAGAGAAGTCATGTTACTAAGAAACTGAAAGGTCCTCCATTCTGAGGGTTTTCCTGTTGACAAGCTTGAACTTACAGCCTTACTGTGTGCCATGGAATTGCATATCCACATTATTCAAAAAAACTTCCTAAGTGCATGGTGCAATTACACAGGCACAATCCCAGAGGAAGCTATTGCCTGTGGGAATAAGCTTTTTGTGTGTATTTTTACATTCATGGCAATTGTTTCAGCTTCATCCAGACACAATATATCATGTTCACTGACTCTTTTTTAATATCTGCTCTAGGTGTTACCTGTTTGTGTAAAATCTAATTTATGTGATTTTTAATTTACCACAAATGTGTCTCTTATTTATTTATTTAGTTAGTTACTTAGTTAGTTAGTTAGTTAGTTAGTTAGTTAGTTTTGCGCTGGAGCAATAAGACTAATGTTGCTAACAAGGAATGAAATTCTATCTCCAGAAATACATGTTTAAATATTGGAAAACTGGACACTAGTTTAAAGTATGAGTTTCAGCTTTCTGGTGCAATTCCACCCTAAACTTTTGAAGACATGTGTGATTAAATATCAGATTTCCATATGAGCACCAGGATAACTTGCAATTCAACCTGTTTGACAATGAACTACAATAAACTATGGAGTTGGTCAATGCTGGGCTGAGATGGCTGCCCTGTTACTCAGTACTGAATCCGTAGTGACTGACATCATGTACTGACATAATGTACTATCATACAAGCTCATTTTATCTAGCTATAATATTTGCATAGCTAGCATACTAATTTGTGTAGTAATGCTATTGTATCTATCTGTATCTATTTAGCATTCCAAAGAGCTTTATCTAGTTTTAATCCTGATCAAGCAGGAATATGTTTATTGTACCTGCCTGCTATATTTTCTAATGCACGTAGTTGGTTCCATCCCCCCCTGGCCCCCAAATAATAATAATAATAATAATAATAATAATAATAATAATAATAATAATAATAATAATAATAACTGAATTTACATCCCCTTGACCCTGACCTGGCACTTACTGACAGGGCTGTGACGGTTGGATGAGTTGGACCAAAGCATCATTTTTAAAGGCAGTGACCAAAATGAGTCAAGGTAACAAACACGAAACAATCAGTATCGATTAAAGACTGGGCCCACCCCAGATTCTGAAGAAAGTTGGTCACATAAAGATAACTAAATCATATTGTATTGTGTCATTTTGTAACAGATTCGGTGGTATCAAATATTGAATCTTTACCTTATTAAAATTGTATTGTACCATGGCAGAGGCACTGCTATCATCAAACATCAAACTATTGCATTAAAAATCAAATTGTATCATATCTTGTACAAGCCTGAATATTCCTACCCTAGTTACCAAGCATAATATAAATGCACTGTGCAGAAAGACCTAGTTCGCCTCCTATTTGTATCTGAATCTATTGTTAACACAGAGCACATTATTTTATCAGTTTAATCTAAATAATGTATTCATATTTGATTACATCCCTAGCATACAGAAGGACCATCAGTGCAAAAACAAGCCATCAATTTACCATATATGGTTTCGTTAATGTCCTTAAACAAGGGTACTTGAGAGTATACTTTTGGTAACAGCACGTTTCCTGCAACATGGTGGGTACTAATCTGACCAAAACTCTAGGGGAGCGCTGAAACACCTCCACTATCTCTTTGCATTTTTCACTAAACAATATTGGGTCTGAACTTTATGATCTTTGCATTAAATGTTTTATGCCATGTGGCGTCCTTTTGTGTCATCATTGTAGTAAACAAAATGCTAAGTAGGCTGACCTTGATGAGAATTTTTCCCCATGCTGCATACACTTAATGCTGCTAGAGCTATGTTTTTTTAAACCCTGTTTAAACGTGTATTTACTAAATCCACAGCAATGTAATGCAGGATAAAGAGCATTTATTATTTGTGGACAGATAAATATTAAATAGAGCAGTTAACTGACAAACGTTAAGAGCATTTTAATGTTTCATAGACGGGATTTACCTTATATTATAGGTCTTACATTCTTAATGACTACCGTTTCTAGTGAAATGCACAGGTTAAATAATAATGAGTAAAATGATTGTAATTGTGCTCTCTATCCATTTTCTCAAAACGAGACATAGAAAGAGATAATAAATCATAAATGACTGCTCTGAATTATATGTGTTCAGTACAAAGCTCTATTTACTCGGCAAACTCTAAATTACTGGGCCGTTCTGTCTGAGAAAAAGATATTAGATACCATGGCAGACAATCACTATTATAGTGAAAATGCCTGACAGGTTTTGGGTATTAAAAAAGAAAAAAGGAGACATTCTGACCATTATTAAAATAAAGCAAATGACATGTTAAGAGGATTTTCTTTCTATTGCAGACTTATTAGTTAAGAATCAAGTAAGGGCAAAAACAAAGACTTGCCAGAGAATTATTATAGGAAAATAATCGATGGCATGGTTTTTTTGAGTTAATTTTCCTCCCGAAAGATGATTATTTTCCAGTACTATAACATTGCCAAGTCTTTTATTCCCTTTATACTACAGGAATTTGCCCCCAGTTACATTTCACTCATTAAAATATGACGTGTCGCTCTGTAATGACGCATCATATTTTAAACGGATTTATGCTGACATTTAATGTTGTGGGACGTCAGCAAAACATGTTAGTCCTATCGTCACATGCGTTATATCAGCTATAAGCAGTCGTTCCCTTGTCAACCTCTCGTTTTTCTCTCCCTTCAAGTTAATTAACCAGAAAGTGGTAAGTGCAAAGCCCTCAGCCCTGAAGACTTTCTGGTGTGAGAAAACCAACTGACCATTAAAAATCAGTGACACTGCTTCTGTAATTGTTAAATAACTGACTTTTTGCAGAAAGCTTAACCATATCAATGCTCTTTTCCCCCCTCTGATAAAAATTTATTTTCTTGATAAGTTTTCTTTTCCCTTATTCTCAGATTCTTTGGCGCACCCACTGTACAAATCCCTAAAGTAGCTATTGCAATGAGCACGATAATATATACTTGTGATTTGTCTCACATCTGAAACTCCTATCTGAGTTTCAGTTATAAATAATTAATTAACACCTACTGCTCAATTAGTACCAAGAAGTGCTGTGGTATTATACCTAAGGTTTACCCCTATCCTGAAGTGTTAACCATTTAAAAAGAGGGGGGGTTCGTGTTAAAAAACAGCTACACTGAGGGAGAAAAAAATGTCTTAAAACAGTAACAAAAAGCTTGTTCTATGGAACATAAAGGGTGGCATATATCAATAAAATCCTGTGGGAAAAATAAACTGCTGAAGATTAACACGTTCAGTGTCTATTTTTATTTTGGAAGCAGTTCCCTTGGAGACCATTATCAGCTGTGGGGGTGGTTATCTGCTTTGATAAAGTTATAATAGGAAAAAACTGCTTGCAGTAGTATTAAAGCACGGAAAACAACTAGGACTATTTGCTAAGATGTTAAAGTCAGCATTGTTCTTGCAATTAAATGGAACATTAATGTATCCCATCGTTTTCCCTATGGCCGGTAGCATGTCTTCAGAATAAAGGAACAAGTGATAAATCTGTAACCTCCATTTTTACATCGCACGCACAGATATCATCTCAAAGCATGTTCAAAAGACAAAAGGTCATGACCGTACTGTAAAATTCTGCACTGATGCATGCTGGATACAAGAGTCAGTCACACACGCACACACGCGCACACACACACCTGCATATCAAATCGCACAATTCCTCATTCTTAGACAGGGGCATTACAGGATGTTTATCAGCTGAGGGATGCATTTCTTACAGGTAATGAAGCTTGCAGTTTGCTCATCAAACATGGAATTTGGCCTGCATGACATTTTTTCCCCATTCAGATACAAAGCAATAATGTAAAACAAAAGCCGTGGATCATGACCTGCATTAATTGGGACAAAGCAATTCCAGTCCACCCTGTTAAGCTATTATTGTAGAAATGACACAATAAAGGTGTACGTATATTATGATGATTTCATATTAATTATTTACTCATTCAAGCCTCAGTATGGCCTCAGTAATGGTGGTAAACTGCAGTACAGAGAAATAAAACAATGTGGGAGGTGCTATTATAGGAACACAATTTGAGGGTGGGAACTATGACTCCGCTTTGTAGGCATCAGATGCAATCACTGAATTATTATAATAAATTCAATTCAATTCTATTTTATTTGTATAGCGCTTTTAACAACAGACATTGTCGCAAAGCAGCTTTACAATACATAATGTCATAATGAGTGGACAGCGGTAGCTCAGTGGTTAAAATGTTGGAAGGTCGTGAGTTCAAATCCAAGCACCACCAAGCTGTCTCTGCTGGGCCCTTGAGCAAGGCCCTTAACCATCAACTGCTCAGTGGTATAAATGTAAGTCGCTCTGGATAAGGGCGTCTGCCAAATGACACTAATGTAACGTAATATAATGTCCAATTAAAGGCTTATTAATCACTAAACAAGCCTGTGGCGACGGTGGCAAGGAAAAACTCCCTGAGAGGACAAGGGGAAGAAACCTTGAGAGGGACCAGAATCAAAAGGGAACCCATCCTCATTTGGGTGACAGATAGTGCCATTACAACAACCCACATCTACATCCATGTGTTATGAGGTCACCAGTTCACTGTAGTTTTTAGAACAGCCTGTTCAGCTTCAACTGATCATCAGCGGAGCCTCGAGCACAAGATGATCCACGGCAATCCAAATCCCGGACCACCACAGCAGAGGGGATAAATGAAAACACAAGCACGACTATAGCACAAGACCTAGAAGCATAAGCATGGCCTTAAACATGAGGAAACAACACACTACATGACATGAACACAATGAAAGCTTGGCAATGAGACGCTGAAAATAACCAACCCAAATTCAACGCAGGTGCAACAAATCAGAGACATGTTGGCAAGATCATGTGACATGCAGGGGCGGGTGTGTAACGTAGTCCAAATGTTCCAAGGTTCAACGAGGCACACTCCGGTGCTAGTGTTGTCCCTGTTGTTTGTCCTTCTGTAACTACACCCCCCATGAACCCCCCAAGTGTTTTATTCAATATTTACTGAACCACACAGAAAAAGTCCATCGTTTTTTTGTACCTATTTTGCTTGGAATTTTTAAGGCTTTTTTTTTTTTTTGCTTTCTTTATAATATTTCATCTGTAATCATTTTTATAGATGTGCTGCTATGTTTGTAATTGGAAAAAGGGTTTTCTTTTTTGTTGGTAATGAACTTATATGCTCATCTGAATGTTTATACAGAGAGATGTATGAGGAGCTCTTTTTTTATGCTTCGTAATAAACCTAAACATACACTGCAAACACAACTGAAGGTCAGCTACCAGACTTTTGGACTTTAGTTCTGTCTTTGTCTTACTTTCTGTCTCTGAAAATAAAATATTTTAGAGTATTTGAAGTCTCAAACTGTTGGTGCCTCCTCTTAGAAGGGCTCTTTTCCCTTCATACTAAACATCATGTATATTATCTGAGCGGGACGGTGGCTACGTGGTTATCACTGTCGCCTCACAGCAAGAAGGTCCTGGGTTCGATCCCCAGGGTCGACACGGGCGCATTTCTGTGTGGAGTTTGCATGTTCTCCCCGTGTCCATGTAGGTTTCCTCCGGGTGATCCGGTTTCCTCCCACAGTCCAAAGACATACACATTAGGTGGACTGGCTACCCTAAATTGCCCGTGTGTGTGTGCATGAACACAAGTCCCGAGTTAGGGGAGGGTTGGGCGTGGGGCTAGCGACCTCACCCTGTAGAATGCACTTAGCTACAGAAATGTCAACCGAGCCCCGTGGGGGACACTTGACACCCTATGTGCCGGACAGCACGACAGGAATGAGAGAGAGATATTATCTGAGAATATGTTAAATAGTTTGTGATAAAAGGTACCGTAAAATTTGACAACCCAAATATTTTACCAAAGTACACCTCTTTCGGTCTTCAATATAGTAATATAAAAGAGATTTTATGAACATTGCCAGTGACACATTCCCTCAGATACATGTATGCCTTTGCCAATCCACCTATAAAACCAAGACACCCCAAGAAATCAAGAACTCCAAATACAGAGTTAGAAGGTTCCTGTTACTAAAGCTCTAAAAGTCACTTTCTGTCATCTAGATATACAGTATCAGTCAAAAGTTTGGAAAAACCTACTCATCCATAGTTTTGTTCTCATTTTGACTATTTTCTACATTGTAGAACATTGCTGAAAACATCAGCACTATGAAATAATACACATGGTATATGGTAAACAAAAAAGTGTTAAAAAAATTCCAATATGTTTCGTATATTAGGTTTGCCACTGTTTGCCACTATCTTGATGACACTACTGACATTATTTTAACCAGCTTCATGAGGAAGCTACCTGGAATGCTTTTCAGTTAACAGGTGTGACTTTCCAAAAGTTAATCAGTGGAATTTCTTGTGTTCATAATGTGCTTGAAATCATCAGTTGTGTTGTGCTGAGGTAGTGTTCGTATATAGTAAATCACCCTATTGGACAACTGTAGTAATCCATATTATGTCAAGAACCATTCAACTAAGTACACAAACATGACCATCATTACTTTAAGACATGAAGTATCTTTTATGTAATAAAAATAATGAAAAACCACTGAAGGTGTCCAAACCTTTGACTGGTGCTATATAATGGCACCCCCCACACACACACACACCCCACACCCCACCCAGTTTGAAGATGGTCAGCAATTTGAACAAATCACCAGTTTGTGACTTCTTGAAGGAGCCAGTGCCATGAGAAACAGCATGGACAACAGAACAACAAGCCTGGTGTTATAAATGCTTAGCTTGGAACATTGGAGCACACTCTGTGAATAGACAACACTTCAATTTCATTTATAAACATCTTGTGAGCTGTCTCTCAGTTCCCTTTGAAGGGCATCCTTTTGGGCAAGTGACCAATCAGTAGCACCCAGTGATAAGAGGCAGGAAAAAAATCAACAGTATAAATCCCAGAAGCTTATATCCATTGGTGATTTGGGCAATGGATTTCCATCAACTTGGATGTTCAATCATTAACTTCAGAGATGCATCGTGAACTTAAGAGCCTGTGGTAAGGGTTTCTAACCTTTCTGTGTGATCTCCACTGAAGAATTTTATAGACTGAGTTCTTGATGGTCCATGGTGAAGATGACTCAACTGAAGCTATGGCTGGACCATCAATACAATTACTCTATAGACTGATACGACTTGATCTGCAGAGAGGCTGACTCAAGGCCATGGCTGGACACTGAACTATACAATACTGAGTCATAACACACATGACTTAATTTCTTTCTTTCTCTCTCTCTCTCTCTCTCTCTCTCTCTCTCTCTCTCTCTGTCCACTGGTGCCCTGGCTTACACAGGTGAAGCCACCAAACCAGGACTGGTGAGACCATGGACCAGTCACCAAACAAGGAGATAATATTGGAACAGAAATGAACTATAAAGCGTTTCTATATACATCCAGGCCTAGAAAATAACTAAATAGTTGTACTAATTAAGTAGTTGTTATTTATATTTTCCTTAAGTATTATTAAAACTGAATACTTTTACTCTTCCTTAATTGCATTTCCAAGAAAACAAAACTTACAAATTGCAAATCTTTTTACTCCTTACACCTTTATTTATACCGTCAAATTGCTCATTGCAAATCATGAAGGTTTTTTCTTCTCTCATCCAGATGATGACTATACAATATATATCAAATGGGCTTAGTTTAGCGTCCAATCATTCCACTTTAGCATCCAGTCACTTCAGTTTAGCATCCAGTCATTAGTCAACATGAAAAAGCTATCAAGAATTGTACCAATTCGTCATCTCTGGTGACCTTCTCATGCTACACAGTGTAGTTACTGCAGGAGCTATCCATGTCTCTGAAGATGGATAAGCCACTGGACTGTCAAATTTGAGGATACTGGCACTCAGTAAAATGTTTGGATATGCTGAAGCAAGCAAATACTCACATGAAATGAAGTGTCTCCTTTGCTTTCCTTGAAGGCCTGAACTCCTCCGAATTTCAAATAGCATGCTGAGCTACGTTTGGTAATTTTTTCTAATATTAACTAGCTTTATACAACAGTCAGTTCTGGTCCACTAGAACTAGGTTTGATAAATCGAGTGCCAATATTTAGTGTTACAGCACTGTGACATCTCACTGTTTGTATTATCCACGTTATATTATAACGTGAGTTAGGCTGTTAGCCAATGTGCTTCCGGAGCTATTTCCGCAAGAAGACCAAAAATAAATAGATCATTTGTCCACGTTGTGTCCAAAATATCACTTTCTCCATATTCATTTCTTGTTTATAAAACTCTTCGATAAAAGTAATATTACACTCAAGGTTGTGCTGTTGTACAGAATATCAGCATGGCTATGATTATATTTGGCATTTGACCGTGCCCAAATCACAGCTGTGCTGATATACAGTGCAACAGAACTCCTTCTTGTGTGATATTGCTTAAATATTTAACTAAGCTAGCATGTTTTCTTTGCTAATGCTAGATTAGACATTATTGACTCCAGTAGCTAACATAAATTGGCCAGGCTGCAAATGAAATTCTAGCTGATATTAAATATTGGCCATGTACATGATATTTTACTTTTGAGAAATTCACGGATAATACATGTAAGCATAAAAGTCATGCATATTACCAGTAAATTACAGTATAAAGATGTGTTCAAGCAAAATGGTGTAGTTGCTTTAACATAGATCATCTTCTTGCAGTTTATTAGCAGTAATAAAAATGACTTTTTCAGATGAAATCATGACCTCGCACAAATCTGATCATTACAAACCAAATATTTTTATCTTTTTAACACCTTTATACAGTACAGTTAAAAGTACCAATCTTTTTTACATTTCCGTTGTTCGTAATATTCTTCCACTTTTCATTCTGGAAGATTTTGACACATTATAGATTCTTCCACAAAAGTATAATTTCTCAGTACTTTTTTCACCCCTTCATGCATTCTTTAGTATTTCAAGATAGTCTAGCTGTAATACGTTTGCTAAGTAGATCCACTGTTGCTTAAACTTATCTGAATATCCTTTTCAGTGGTAGAGCCAGGAATCAGTTTAAGGAGTGGACGAGGAAATATGCTAAATAAAATCACTGCGTGATCTGTACAATTAAATAGAAAATGTGAGGCACACTCGTGCCTTTTCATTGAATGTTGAATGACAAAATTAATTATTTAAGGGGCAATCTACCATCAGCTTATCTTGCCAGTTTAATAGCATTAATAGGCATAGAAAATAAAATTCCTTTTATACAGTTCAATGGAAAATGATTAGGAATAGGAAGAAATGAAATTGTACCTTATAAAACCAGACCTACTCTTCGTTTTCTCCTCCTGCAGTCGACCTGCAGTACCTGACTGACATCTTGACATCCCTGACCTCAGAGTGCATTTTCCTAGCTGGTAGCTATCACAATCCCAATAAGTTAATCATCTTTCTCACTATAGCAGCTGGTAGCATATAAAATGCAATTGAACAAACGAAGGAGCACTTTCCTTTGACATCTGGAGCACGTAAATATGGAGGAATCCAGATGGAGAGATGCCATTATTGACCATTTATGAACATCATTAAAACACAATTATTGTGTGAAACAGTGTTATTTGATACACATATATGTATTCTGTTGTGCTGGATGTGTTATCTTAACCACCCACAAATAGGCATTTGGAACTGTCATAAAATATTTCATAATATCCATCCAACCTACGCCGCTGCTGCCGTTCATTCAGCTAGTTATCCAATTGTCTTATCTGTCAGTTATATTCAGTATATACAGTATGTAAGCTCTATGTTAGGTTAACTTTGAGTTTCACTGGCGTGTCTTTCACTCTTATCACAAACTACTTAATGTGAGCAATCAAGTATCAAATTTCCTACAGAGATTAGATAATTACTACTATGGATTATCTTATTGATTTAACCATCATTATCTAATACTGACTTTTTCTTTTTGTTTCCACTGGATTGGTGTCTTGTTTAAAAAATTCTTAGTTAAAAGAAAATCATACCCATTTTCACCCATATTAGCTCCTAAACAGTGCTCCGTCCACATGGACAAGTACAAGTAATGCTGTACATTGAGACAAATAGTTGATGGATTTCTGAGCCACAAAAAAAAAGAAAAAAAAAGAAAGCTAGAATCTCTTTTAGCAATGCTATACTGTTCAGGTGTACCATACACTCCCATATCAATAGTGTGCTATGAGGCTTTATGTAACATCCTCTGAAATATGAATGTGACTCTCTCTTCCTTGTGCAATGCAGCCATCTACTGGATGATATGATGATATTGCTCTTGAGTAGTTACATGTCAAAGGTTAAAAAAAAATAAGCAAGCCTGCCTAGCCATACAGGATGTATGAGTTTTTTGGTCGATTTGTTTTCCTGCACTGCATTGCACATGCATAAAAAAAATTAACATGCAACACTTATGGCAAATCATTTAAGCATTGGCGCCATGTATCCCACAAACACTGGACGTCTTTTGCCATTTTTATCGTAATATTGAAAAATCAATCCTGCAAGCCCAACTCCAGAGCTTAAAGAATTCTATTTTATGTTATAAGGTCCAGGCTAGTTTCCTTTTCTAATGAAATTACAAACTTTTGAATACTAGACTAAGCTATCTAAATGCCTTTGTAGCAAAGGTCACTTGATTACATGCTTATTTCCTGAATTAACACAACAAAATGGAATACTTATCTCTCTTGTCGTAATTGTGAGGTTGGATTAATACACATTATCAGTTGCCAAAGTCTTAATACATGCAAATGACACTGAAGTAGGCTTAAGTCTGTGTAATAAAGACATTAAAATGGCAAGACATGCAAAGCATGATATGTACCTTCTGAGAGAACTAATGACTAATATTTCCTGAGATCTGGCCAACAGTAATTATTATAAATACCCTGTGGTTACTTCAAACCTAGGTGAGTCATAGAAATATATGCAAGTAAAATAAATTAAAATGGTTTTTATTATTTCTATTTGGAGTTGTTTTTAATTATCCATGAATTGTTTGTTTCCACATGTTTTTACCTGTATAGTACATAGTTTATCACATGCATATAATACAGTATGTTTATAGCACATTTCTTATTAATGCCATTCATTTTTTTTTTTGTATTTTTTATTTTTCAGGTAGAATTTATAGAGATTTTTTTTAAAAATCTCTCTATGTTGAATTATCTACAGTGTTGTGAAAAAGTCTTTTTTTTATTGCATGCAAATTTTGTTGTAGGTCTTGGTTTTATGAATTCTGTATTACAGAGTCGGTACAAAAGCATTTTAGATTTCCGACATTACTTTTCAAAAACAAAATAATTTGCATTTGAAAACTGTTTGTTTGTCGGTAAAGAAAGCTGCATATTACATAAGAGACCATTTTCAGACAGAAACATAATGAAGGCTCCAGGGATTTGTTGCAAAAAAGAAGCAAGTGAGATAGTCAAAGTCTCCAGAAAAACTGTGGCAGATTCTCCAAGATGCTCAGACAAACTTACAGCTCATTTCCTTATAAAACTGCACACATTGTAACTCAGATGGCTATTTTAAAAAAGACTTTGTTTAGTTTATTACTGTTTACTCCACATCTTAGTATTTGCATCCGTATAAGACCTTTGCACATTACAATACATTATAAAGCATAATGTTACCAAGGAACACGGGAAAATATTAGCTAAAGTGAACTAACACCAGCTTTTTTGCTAATCTTTCAAATGTTCATTAATATCATCATACCCCTGATGAAGCAAATTAGCTGAATGCTAGATGCTGGCTGTCACAATACACACGCTCAGATAAATACAAAGTGTAAGTAATGACCAGGAGGTTACAGTGATGAGTATATCTTTCACTAGAAAGAAGTGAAGCTGTCTTGTGGAGCTGTCTGATGCTAAGACGTCACGTTTGGCTTTACAAATACAGTATATGAACAGTGAGAAGTGTAATGTTGTTTGAAAGTGTAGTTAGTAGAAGAAGGAGATTTTCTTTTGTAATGTCAGACTTCATTAAAATACAGATAGCTAAAAACACTTTTTTTTTTAGAAAGACTGACTGTATGCACATTACTAAAATAATCAAACTAGCTTTCTACCTTTGTCCTGTGTGAAAAATAGAGAAAGAAGCATCAGCCACCACACAACTGTGGTGTGTGGAAAATTGTGTAAATGTCATCGTATTACCGAAATATTCTCTTATTGCCCTGGATTCTGATTTACCTGTAAGTCACTTTGGATAAAAGCATGGGAAAAAGGGAAATGAATAAATAAAAATAAGGCCATGCAAGAAAAGGTTGTCTCTTTGAGTCACTGTACAACTATCCTGAAAATAGTTTATCATGGCAGTGTAACACAAATGCTATTTTTGTTATTAATGCCAAGACAAAAATGCCCCTGTTGGCACGGCACACACAGATTTGGATGAGAACTGAGACACATGGAATCATCCAAAATTATTAACTGCCAAAATGGAGGGGCTGATAAAAAAAAAAAAAGAAGAAGAAGAATCATCATCGCCAATTTCCTAAACAGCAGTAAGATAGCAGTCACGGAAATTTCTTAAAGACAGGTGGCACTCTTCTGCGCAGGTAGTAAGTACTTTGGGTCAATTAGTTAAGCAGTAAACATAATATCCTTTGTCTGTAATGCACTACTTCCTGATGCCATCACTTCCCCACTGGGAAAAAACCCTCATTAGACCTCTCAATGAAGCAGTGCAATGATACAAGGCTTAGCTAGGACTGTAGTGGTGAAATAGAAGGTTGACTACATAAATACTGAGACTTATTATTTAATGTGTCATTCATGTTATATTGTGGGCGGCACAGTGGTGTGGTGTGGTGGTTAGCACTGTCGCCTCACAGCAAGAAGGTCCTGGGTTCGATTCCCGGGGTCGACCTTGGTGCCTTTCTGTGTGGAGTTAGCATGTTCTCCCTGTGTCTGGGTGGGTTTCCTCCAGATACTCCAGTTTCCTCCCCGAGCCCAAAGGCGTGCACAGAGGGGATTAGGCTAATTGGCGACTCTAAACTGTCCGTAGGTGTGAATGTGAGTGTGAATGCTTGTCTGTCTCTGTGTGTCGCCCTGTGGTGGATTGGCGACCTGCCCAGGGTGTACCTCGCCTCTCGCCCAAAGTCAGCTGGGATTGGCTCCAGCTTCCCCCCGTGACCCTGAACAGGATTAAGCAGCAGAAGATGAGACGAGATAATATGTTATATTGTTATTATTTATGTTTCTCTCCCTTTGAAGGGCAGGTTTTTTTTGTTACAGACTTTTCTGTTAATCATGTTTGGTATTCAGAGTAAACAGAGTAAAGCATTATGGACTTGAGATCTGTAAATGAGACTGTGTTTAGTATTCTTGTGCCCTAATCTCAAATAAATATCGCAATCAGCCAGTACAATATCCTACATGACTATATACTCCATGAATTCCAACCAGCTGAAGCAAAATGCAATTAAAAAAATGCTAGCCCTAAATTACCCCAAGGTCAAAGCATATAATCTTAATTTACAGATTTGGTATTTGGTACTATAATTTTAGGATTGGTCAACTTTTATTTTTATTCTTTTTACACTTTTTTCCACTCTTAAAATACCCGCACGTTTCATGTGTGTCTTTCTGTTCTCATCTGTGTGTTCAGGCATTTGTTCAGTAATCCCCATTTACGCTCATAAATCAGGTACGATTCAAATGAAAGCTGCATTAATCATGTCATGCGGGTGTAGGACGGACAGCAGAGCTTATTAGCTTTTTCAACCAGCTAACTATTTAATTATAGTTATATGTGTCAAGATATGCAAAGCAGTAATCAAAGATTATAATACATATTGTGTATGCAAATAAATCGGTGCTCTTTCAAAAATGAATATGCCCAGAATGTTTAAAAAATGTCTTGTTGTGCTTTAAGGCTGGTGCTCTTTAAAAAGAACTAAACATGCATCATTTGTTATTCTCCATCGCTTTAGGTCAGTGGTGATTATTTATTAATAAACTAAACAATTAATTTCCGTCACTTATAAAGAACTGCAAAATAAAGTAATTTGTCACAAGAAATGACTTTAAGCCAACATGAAGTGTCAGCCTTAGCCTTTCTGGCACCCTATGCAAAACTCTGTGCACTGCTGCTGAGACCAAATCATGTACATAAATCCTCTAACACAGTAATGAATATATATATGCCTTTTCTTACCTCTCTTTTATCACAATCTGCTGTATGGTGTTTTGTTAAAGGACAACTAAATAATTCTAATTAGTTTTTAACACAGCATGTCATTTATAATTGCACATCTTATATATCATGGTCCTCCCTCCCGCTCTCTCTCTCTCTCTCTCCACACGCACACACGCACACACACAAGCACACACTCCTTGTGAGGGGCTTCCACTGACATAATTATCAATGTCGCCAATTATATCTAATTAAATCTAGCCCTAACCCCCTCACTCACTCACTCACTCACTCACTCACTCACTCACATCCTCTACAGCTTAATCCCGTTCAGGGTCGCAAGGGGAAGCTGGAGCCAATTCCAGCTGACTTTGGGCGAGAGGCAACTGTAACCCTAACCCCAGTAATAATATACTGTATATTAAAAATATATTAAAGTTGTAGTTTTTGTTTTAAAAAGGCAGTTTTCTTCATGCAGAAAACCCAAATGGCCCCCCAAGGTCAAAGTGTAAGATCTTTGGTGAAAAAGATATAAAACCATACAAAATCACAACAATTATCGAAGGTATAATATATATTTATAATTATTTTTATTACTGAGTAATTATTAGCTAATGTGTCTGGTCACTTGATTGGTAGGTTAAAGTGCTGTTTTATTTACTCTTTTATGAGAAGACGGTGGAAAAGGAGCAGGGAGTGCAGGTAGGGTGAAGGGGGAGCTGTGCAGGTGGCTTTACACAGGGACATGGTCGGGTCCTGTGAGTGTCAGGCTGCAGGACACAGGCAGGCAGGACATCTGAAGTTCTTCCTGGTAGTGGAAAATAAAGGGATCCAGCCAGTGAAGTTTTCAGTGGGAGTATGTCATCATGGTAGCTGTCTGGAAACAAAGCAAAAGAAACCATGGGCTTAGCCTTCATGATACAATACAACTGACGTTGCCTGTTGACGGTGCCCTTTTGTATTCTCCTCTGATCTCGGAGAGGGTGAGCAGTGGCAAAACTTAATCCCCGCAGCTTTTCCTGGTTGTCTTGACCCCCCATATAGCCATGTGCACTGTTGCTGTCCATAACAATGTGGATGTGCCCTGGAACAGTGCCCTGGAGGTAGTAGCTGAAGGAGCATTGGGCTTTTTGTGTAAATGGATCACAGGGCTGCCATCACAGTACCTCCCTTCAGCACTGGGCCTACCCTCATTGGAGTGCAAGCCCAGTGGCCGTATCTTTTAGAGAGGCCATCTGCATTGCCATGCTGGAACCCTGCCCTATGTTAGACCTGAAACAAGAAGTTGTGTAATGAAAGAAATCAACAGGTTAGGCAAGCATTGGCATCCATAGCATTGACCATCCATGATTAGAGACCACGATAAAGTGTCTGCCCACCAGGGAGAAACTGAGCCCATTTAATAGCCAGGTCTTCTTGCTTCAGGACCGTATAGCACCTTTCTTGGGGGTCAGTTTCCTACTTTCCTTACTCCGTATACAGTCTGGCTGTCTCTTCCTCATCAGGTCAGAGAGGGGAGATGCTAGGGAAGATAAATTGGGAACAAATTTACAGTAATATCCTGCCAACCCTAAGAAAGAAGGTACCCGTCACTTTGTTGTGGCCCAGGGGGTTGCTTTGACAGCCTCAAAACCTTTCTCTTTGTGGCTTCAGTAACTCCCAGTCTATCTGGTAACCCAGGAAATCTCTCAGGCAGTGTAGGTGGTCTGGCCATGTAGACAAGTTAATGACAAAGATAATCAGTGTGAACTGGCTGTGGTGGAGGATGACATCCATGAGACTTTGGAAGGTTGCTAGAGGTCCCCTGGAGGATGAAGTGGAAGATCATAGAGCATACAGGTGAACATGTAGAGGATGTGTTGTAATTACAATTAATAATTACAAAATTAAGTATATGTAGTTTAACTTTTACATTTTAGATACACTGTTCATTGACATGCTTACTGCAACTTGAGGACCTCAAGATCTGAGAAGAATGATTTTGAATCTCTAATGAAATATAATATTACAAGGATCTTTTTTGCAGGAGAAAAAGTCAAAGAGAAACAAAATGCATGACTTAATGACTCCTAATGTGAACAATAATTGATAGGAAACTTTATGATCTTTAAAAGCAGATTGAATTTTATTTCTATGGTTGCAAACTACTGATCACCTAATAGCACAAAAGTTCAATTTATAAAAATTAAGATGCACATATTTGTCCCAGTTAGAGTGTGCTCAACATTATTTAATACATCCAGCTGATACAAATCCAAAGTTAGAACCAGTAAAAACATGGCTAGTAAGTGTTTTTACTAGCTTAATAATGATACTAAATAATAAGATATTCTGCCATTGAGAGCATATGTTTTGTAGAAATAAGATTAGAGTATACTGCTGTACAGTTATTGTGAATAAGACAGATAAGTGATTCATTCATGCATTCTAGTTTGTACCTTTATTCATGTGGCAGTCACATGGCAAGTTAGAAAATTGTCTGTTTTCATTGTATTGTGAAGGTGGATTTTTTTTAAAGAGAACGATAATCCAGAAGAAATAGAAATATTGCTAGCTGTCATGTCTTCTCAGACACCTGTCAAAGGTACAAAATAATTCATCTTTTTATGTCTAAAGTAATTAATGTCTAATCCATATCTTTAACCCTGCTCTGGTACTATGAAAAAAGTCACATTCTTGGTACCTTGAGATCAGTTTGACCCCATGGTGAAAAACATGCTATATGACCAGAATAACACCACTTTATTACAATATTTGGTTTTCCTTGAAATAATATGGTATGACAATGTGTTATAAAATCCAAA
>JAQMCW010000011.1:7798531-7823739 GCA_030068335.1 Chrysichthys cranchii
AAGTTATTTCAGTGACCATTGTGGGTTTTTCTTTCTTTAACAGAAGGGTACCAACAATTTTGTCCACGTCTGTATATGCATCAGTAGTCCCACAGCCAATTTATACAGATTTGTGAGAATGTTGCAAGTTTTTCTAAGCATTTTCAAGACTTTGCTACATCCTCGTTTGCTACATCTCTTTTAGTTTTAAAATAAACTTTTTAAAATGTTAATGATCTCCATCCAGACTAGCGTTTTTACTCCGTATCAGAAACTGCAGGCCAAAAGTTTGGGCCCACCCTTGGATTTCTTATAAGATGAAGGATACACTGCTTTATCAAACTTTTTAATGTAACACTAGACTTTGTAAGTGCAATTTAATGAATGCGAGTGCCTAAATACAAGTCTCATGAAAAATATGAAAAATATGAATCAAAATAACCATCCCTTGCCTTTAGCAAAGCAGCAGAGATTTGTGGCAAGTTATTTTCAAAAAGTGCTTGAAACAACCCCCACCACCCACCCCAGCACCTTTTCAAACATGCAAACAGTTCTGTCTCATTTGTTGGACTCTCAGTTTTAACCCGTCAGTCCAGCTCATCCCATGTCAGATCAGTGGGAGAAAGATCTGGAACCTGGGCAGGCCAAGCCATAATTCTCAAAACTTTTTGCTGTTCTTTGTACTGGATAAATTTTCACACAATTCTGAAGAACGCTTAGGATCACCATCCTGTTGAAGAATGAAATTTTGTCCAGTGATGCATAAAACACAAGGAACTGTGTGATGTTGAAGAACTGAGTGATATCCTGTGATGTTTTTTTAATGATCCCTTTAATTTGGACCAAGTCTCCAAATTAATCGTCGTCCCTAAAACACCCCCATACCCTCACTGATCCACCTCCATATTTTACTGTAGGAACAACACATTCTGTGCCAGCCATTATTGCCCACCCGCCCACCTGACAAACAAAAATTCTGACTTATCAGTAGTGAGTAGACAGTGTTCAGGGTGGATTTTCCTTAAGGGTTAAACACTTATTGACAAAGGCCTGATTGATTATTTCTCCCAAGTGCAGTAAATGCTGACAGAGACAGCCACTTATGTATCAGTATCTCTGCCCTTTTTTTTTTTTTTTTTGGATTGACAATGTAGCTGTCGTATCCTGTCCAAGTTGCCAGAACACTCGGATAAGCCAACAAGCTCCAATTCCATTCCAGAAATCAACATTTCCTCACCCTAACCTCGAATTATTTTGTTTGTTCAAGTCATTTCCACCCATAAACACAGTCTGTAACTCTGTAGTAAAGGAGATATCTGCAGTATACTCTGCTTCTGCAGTAGGTTACAGTCTCATACACACACACACACACACACACACACACACACACACGTTTACATGCTGTGCAACTCTCTATTTCATCACCATCCCCCACAATCATGGAGCAAGCTGAATGTTTATAGCAAATGTCAGCCAGCAAGGCTTTAGAGATTTTACAGTGAAGAGGGTGACGGGCAGAATGCAGCCTCCTGTCTCATCACTTCACCAGTGTGTTCCCTTAGGGAATTAAGGAAGTGTGTGTGGTGTATGACCAAAGGAAAAAAGCGAGAATAATGGTATGCTCAGCAAGGCCTGCAGGTTCCCCTGAGGACTTCCTGGGGAATGCTCTGCATGAAGATCATGGTAATATTTTTGCTGATTAAAAAATATATATTCTTGATTGAAAATCCAGAATGTTGAATCCAAGGAATAGCATAAGGCTGTCAAACAATAGAATAAAAAAAAAAAATCCTGAGAAATATGTATGGCCCATCTGTCATCTTAACTGTATGTGAAATTTCAGACAAAGGCACTAATTAAAGCGGAGCCACTAGATACACTAGGCATAATTAGATACGTTGGAAAAGTTCCCATCCTTCACAGTTTGACACTGTCAGTGTAACTGCTTTTAAAATAATAAGTAATCTAAATTACATTTTTCATACAAGTGCATCGCCATCTTGTCTGATCATAGGCAGTGATATCATGGTGTAGGTTGGCTTGGAAGTTCATTATTTCACATTAGCTTATTAGAGACATCCCCGGTAATTACTGACACAGTGGAAAATAAGGAAAGCCACACTAAAAAAAATTATGGTGTGTGTGTGTGTGTGTGTGTGTGTGTGTGGGGGGGGGGGGGGGGGGGTACTTTTGTATTGTCCCTGGATGCAACAATTAGTTTTATAGTGTTAAACAAAGGAAAAAACGTCCATTTTCCTATTTTGCCTCTTATGTGGCAAGGAGTTCTTCTCAAATTATGCTAAGTATGTCTAATGCTTCATGTCTGCTTTAATGTCTGCAGCATCAAGCGACAGGAAAGTTCCACTTGGGTATAATAAAGAAACAAACCTACTTCTTTAGTGCATACACTTCCACTTTATCACTTTGTGCTTGTTTGAAAAGGTAGCTTTGAATTCATGCGTCTACCTTTCACCTTAAGAAGTGCATTTAATTGCTCATTACTTACAGTGGCTTGTTCAAAAGCAGAAAATATGGTGACTTTTTATCCAAGAACCAAGTGATTTCAAATATTTAAAAAAAAAATAGGGGAGAGTGGGGTCAGTTGTAATACACTCGCTTTCTCTCTCTCTCTCTCTCTCTCTCTCTCTCTCTCTCTCTCTCTCTCTCTCTCTCTCTCTCTCTCTCTCCAATAAGCAACAAGCTACAGTGGTGTTCACTCTGCACGTGCTCAGTAGTAACAACAACTAAAAGCCATAAGTGAGATTTTGAAGTATGAAATATACTTTCCTTTTGTAAACTGAAACAAGGAGAACTGGACAACCAGGATGCATCCACCACCAAGTGTAGTGCTGCCTGTTGCTTATTCCTCTTAAATATACTTCAAATAGGAAGGAAGATATTAAAGAAACAAATCTGACATTTGACCTTGCTGTGACCTTGACCCTGCTTGGATCAATTCCAAAATCTAATCAGTTCATCGTCTGTTTACATTGATATTAAACCCTACAATTATTCCTCCACTCATTCAACCATATTGTGTGGGAGGTAGGAGATATATAAATCTTGACAAATTCATACTTTGTTAGAATTACTTAAATTCTTTAAGTTGTATATAAAATTACTTAATGTAAATATATGGCCAAATGGACTTTTGCATAAATCAACACATGACCAGAATATGTCTGAGGTTTCTGAAGTGCTACATATGCATTCTATGTTCTTTGATTATATTTAGTAACAACGATTTAATTAATACAGTGGTATAATTATACTTTAAGTGTATTATTTGATCACTATGAAAGGTGACCCATACTCACATTTAAATATATTTTTTAATCATTGTCAATATACCATTACCATTGATAAATGGCCAGCAAATGCTTTCAAATATGTATACAGAATTATGCTTTGTCGATGTGTATTCTTGCAGTCTTTTCCTAAGTAATAGTAGAACAAATACTTGAATTTCGATTAAGTTAGTTTGACCTGAATGTTTACTTATATGTGGGTTAAAATGTTTCATTTTTTTCAGCATAAAGTCAGTTATCATGACCAATGTTCCCTCAATTGTGCAGACCTCTCAAGCACATGATTTGTCAGACCGCGCAGTCCCCTGCAACATTTTAATGCCCCCCCAACGCTCATAGTGCCGAAGCATGCCGCTCAGACACATTTCAATTTGCTCAGTCCTGAAAAAAATTAGAGGGAACATTGATCATGACTGATAGCTAACAATCCTAAACTGGTGAGCAGGCATACAAGATGGTTGACAGTGTGGGGCAATTGTAACAGCAAAAAGAAAGTAACAAAATAGATTTCACATACTTGAAATATGGTTTCCTTCCAGAAAAAAACCTTGTGGCACAAGGAGGATGGCCACAGCTTCAAACATATCAGGTGTTGTTCATGTGATTAACATATGGATGCATCATTCCGTGCATTTATGGCGTAATTTAAAGATTGTCTTTACCTTTGATATATACTGTAGTGACAGCGGCTCCACAGCCCCGCTGTTGAACATTAGCAGGCACTCCTTGCCTTGCTGCACCGAGAGAGAGCACCAATGCTGTGAAACCCCAGAGCAGCTGACAGCCGCTCATTACCTACTGCCTGGGAGATGAGAGAATATAAGGGGGCCTCAGAGTGCCTCCGGGGTGGATATGGCTCAGCTACTTGCGAGTAATCGTTTGTGCTCTGTCTATCGCAGATTCATCTGGAGGTAGGTATGGCTTTTCAAGAGTGCAGCTCCAGTGTGGTTCCCAAGGTCACTGTAGAAGCTGGATCTCTTCGCCCCACCTGGCTACTCTGCTGCCACCCAGCACCTTCCCGGCTGCCCACTGCATGAACCGCTGGACTGGCTTCCCTTCACCTTCGCTGAGTGGACTGAGCCCTCAGTCCGAGTTATTAACCCAGCTGAGCCTCTTTGTTTTCTCGTTTTTTAACATTAGAGTTCTGCCCTCTATTTTTAATTACCTTTTCTTCCTTAGGTCCCTTTGCTGTTAGCGCAAAACAATGGTCGTTCACCATTGCTCTGGGAAACCTGGCTATTGAGTGTAAATAAAGAGTGTGTTTTTTCCAGTTCCCTAGCTCAGTGCCACGTGTGTCCTTACATCTCCCCATCTGCCAGTATGTATACAGTACTGTGCAAAAGGTCTTAGACATATGCAAAGAAATGCTGTAAAGTAAATATGGTTCAAAAGTAATTAAGTGTAATTTTTCTAATTGAAAGAAAAATACTTCAACATGCATGAAAAAATATGAATTAATTAAACAATGTCAGTATTTGGTGTGATGACCCTTTGCTTTTTTTCATACATAGTAGTCCCTTGGTATAATTTGTACAGTTTTGTAAAGAAATGAGCTGCAGGTTTTTCTAAGCATCTTGGAGAATCTGGAGTTCACAGTTCATCTGGAGACTTTGATTGGTTGACCTTGCTTATTTTTTTCAATGCAAATCCCAGGAGCCTTCATAGTGGGTTTTTTTTGTTGTCTGAAAAGTCATCTCTTATGGAATATATTGCATTCTTTATTAACATACAAAATTTTTCAAGTACAATTTTTTTTTTTTTGGAAAAGTAATGTTTGTACATCTAAAATATTTTGTACTGACTCAGTAATGCAGAGTTCAAAAAAATAAATATCTGTTGGAACATTTGTACAAAAAAAAAAATACAGTGCCTAAGACTTTTGCACAATACTGTATATATGGAAGAGGCATTTGTTTATTTTCAATAAAATATACCTGCCATGTGTCGGAAATCTTGAGCTTAAAAATATTATGAATAAGATGACCAAAAATAGGGGACAAGCCAAGCCAAGCCAAGCCAACTTTATTTATAAAGCACTTTTTTGTACAGCAACCACTGGCCAAAGTGCTGAACATAGGAATAGAACATTAAGATGAAATAAAACTAAAAAGAAAAATAAATAAATAAAATGTGACAACTTACCCCACTCTCCCCTAACAAGACTTGCTCAGTCAGCTTGTAGTTCAGACAATATTGGCAGGTTGAACTCCATTTTACTCCCACCCCTTAATCCACCAAACGGTTGGGTTCGTATTATAAAGAGCAATTAATGCAGTTCTTTTGTGTCTTATAGAAATCCTCATATATTCCTATAACACTCTTACTATTATACAGCTGCTTTTTGGTGCCTGTCTCTCTGCCTGGATTTTGTCCTTAGGCTGGATTCAAAATGTCATTTTCCCTCTTTTATACCATTTCCCTTGCACAGAATGAACGCATCACAGGAAGGAAGGATTCAGGGGAAACATTTTACCAAATCTCCAAGCCTAGCAATGCTGGTAATAGACGTGAATATGTGGAATGAATAACAGCTGCAACTATCAGGAGAATGGTGATGTCTTGGTGAATGGTGCGTGTTGTCTGTGAGCTTTTACTCACATAGAAATATGTGTGGGCGCCTGGGAAAACCTTTCACGTGGTGAAATTCTGACATTTTCTACATCTGCTACACACACACAAAAAAGTTTCTGTTTGCATGTAACTCAATCAAAAGTAAAGTTCTAGCATTCTGATATCTGCGTACTCCCAAAAGTGAAAACTGACAAATTTAAGATTTCCTTCAAGAAGCAGCATGATCAAAGTGTGACCTTCACTGTGGGATGACAGCAGAAATATCTGGAAAGGTTTAAGGCATTGTACTATAGCAGGCTGACTGTGAAATCTCTTGTTACTTTGTTAACACTGTTACACCTGACCCACGATGTCAACCATCTTTAAATCTGATATGCTAGCTAACCAGCATAGCTTCATCAATCATGATAACTGATGGTCGCTCATTTTGGTGTCCATCAAACTGACCACGTTTGTTAATTTAACCCCTAGCCCTCTTTTTTAGGCTCATGCTTGAATATGACATGCCCAGTATGAATTGAGTACGGTACATCTCAAAAACTACAAGATTATTTTGGTATCATAATAAAGGTAACACTTCATTCCCCCCTAACAGATATTTACAATATTAGAGTGAAAATCCCTTTGAAATGATAAGGATGTAGGTCAAAATCTTTTTTGCTTTTTTTTTGTTTTTTTGCCTAGTTAGAAATACTCTTTTGTGCTTTTAGATGAGCTTTTTTCCCATTAAGTAGGTATGCATTATGGATGTGGGGCGTGCTAAGTGGTTAACATGCATTTGGAAAGTGTTTGTCACTTAATGTACAACTGTACCCACCAGTGCCACCTCTCAGGCTCTAATGTTTAAATCATATTCTTATCCAAAAACCTGATTTTTGTGTGTGTGTGGGGGGGGAGTCATTGTATGCAAATTTTTTTCACACCCCTGGCCAAATAACATGTATTCTTGATTTCTGATATGAAAGGGGAGCAAACACACTTTTCTCTTAATTAATGCAGACTTATTTTATATTTGATAGGCATAAAAAAATACAATATTTATCCATCCATGCATTGTTTATTTTGCTTTTCTGTTAAGGGTCGTGGGGGAGCTGGAGCTAATCCCAGCTAGGCGAGAGTTGGTGTACACTCTGAGCAAGCTGCCAGTCTGTGTTGCAGGGCTAACACAGAGACGAACAACTGTATGCTCTCGGATTCACATCTTGCTGGCGTGCATGTCTTTGGATTGTCAGAGGGATCTGGAGCACATGGAGAAAACCCAGGCATGTCACAGGGAGAACATGCAATCTCCACAAACTCCCCAGTTGTTCCGTGAGGTGACAGTGCTAACCAAAATAAAAACAGAAATTAAAAAACCTAAAATAAAACAGAATTTTAAAGAAATGCTTGCTGTCACAGTTGTGCTTAATTCTTTCAAAAATAAAATAAAGTAAAATAAAATAAAATATCTAGTTTGGCCAGGGTTGCCTAAACTTTTGCATATGATTATACTGTTTACTAAAACAGTGTGAAATGTGTCTACATTCTTCTGTGTTCAAACTCAGTTTACACATTTACAGTTATTTACTCTATAACATTCCTGTAAATTGACAGATTTTATAAAAAACGCCTAAATGTCAATTGATTATTTTACAAGATTGCAGTGCGTTGGATTGTAATAAAATATGAGACAACACAGTGCTTAGTGGAATGTCTAAGGTTGGTGTAAGTGGGAGTGAGAATGGTAAAGGTTCTGTTTGTGTCGACGTTTGCAAATTAGAGAATCGTGTTTGAGCCTGTTATTTTACTGACTTCTTTGCTGACTTACAGATCAGAAGGTCGTGAGTTCAAATCTGAGCACTGCTAAGCTGCTACAGTCGGGTCTCTGAGCAAACAAATAACCTTAATCAATGGGATGAGATCAATCAGGTGTGAGATGGCATCTTGTTTTAATTAAAGAACAGGGATCTATAAAAGTCTGATATTCACAACATGCTTGGAAGCGTATTGTTTCCTGACCAAAGGAGATCGCTGAGGATCTCAGAAAGAAGCTGGGTGGAAAGGGTTAAAAAAAAAAAACAGTCTCCTAAGTGTTTGGACTCTACCAATCCACAGTATGACGGATAAAAGATATTGAAGATCTTTTTTTTGCAAATATGTCATATGTTTTTTAAGTTTACACTTAGACTAAATGTTGGGGACCAGCCATAAAACAAGCCAATTCCACTTGTTATTACTTGTGTTACAGCAGCTACGTATACACACCCCTTTCCTCACCTGCCCCTCTCTTATCTATACTTCGGATAGATCCTTATAAAAATGTTAAATGCTAAATAAACATCTCAAAGTAAACTTCACAATAACAAGCAATCTGCCGAAATGATCAGGCAGTTATACAGTCATATTTCCTGTATTTGCTTAATTCATGTCTGGCTGCTGCTTTCGTAGACAAAACCTGATAGTATTTCCTCTTAAATTAAATCTGCACAGGCAAATATAATTACGACTTTCAGGCCTAATAGTCATTTCTCACATTCCTGAGTATATAAAAATCAGTCACTTAACTCCTAATCCAGTTATTTGTGATGGGGAAATAGCAGGTAGGCTGCTTCTTTAAAGATGTCTAATCATATTATATGCATAATTGCATGGAGTAATAGGGTGATTGAATAGCGTGGAGTAATAGGGTGATTTTTCTCTCTCTCACCGGTGTGCCACTTTGTGATCAAGTCTGCATGTTGATGGTCATGGCAACTTATTTTTTATTTTTGAATATGGAAATATTGTTAGCATTTAGTGCATGATGAGAGAACTGTAACATGGAAATAAGGCTTATCTATTCTGAGAATGCGTATAAGGCAAAAGATTAGTTAGATTATATGCTGTGTTTTAACTGTACAAGGCAAAATATAACTTAAGGGTAGTGTTTATAGGACTACATGACACTTTAATAAACCATCTATGACAACTGACACATCTTATTTAAGATGAATTTTCATGTCTTAGCTAATAGAAATATTGATTTGTGAAATTTTGATGTCAGTGAGCTAGCAGGATTAAAATATACTTGACATAAAATTATAGCTCAATTTCTGGCAAAAGATGGATGAATGAGAAACAGTAATGCCAGTGCTCATAAGTAAAAATACACAGGATAGTATGAAGTAGAGGCTCGGGCTGATTTCTGTCTGGCCCAGACTGTAGATTGATCCAGTATTTGATTGATTAATTGATTGATTGATTGATTGATCCAGTATTTGAATGCCACTTCTGTCAGATGACACAGAGTGAAACACTCCATAGATATATTATCCATAACACATCAGTAGTGAATGAGAAGCCACTTGTGAAGTGCAATAGTGAGTAATACACATAAGCAAAGTGGCTTACTTGGGAGAAGTACAGTATGTAGATTAAGTAAACACTAATAAATCAACATACAAATTACACAACGAGGAAAAAAAAATTCATTTGAGTGAAAGAGCTGGCTAATGGCAAGTGTAGCTTTTCTGTTGATCATGCTGTTAAGAGAAAAGGTTTCCCAACTCTAAGACAACACTTGACTAAAAGATCACACGTTTGATATCTGACTTTCACTGGGTGACTTCCTTTATTTATTTGTTTGTCTGTTTGTTTGCTTGTTTATTTATTTGCCTACAAAGAGATCTGTGTTATAAGGTTCAACAATAATGGTATCATAATAGTAAAGATGAGTTACTAATATTGCAGTCACTAAAATATTCCCATTAAACCTCACAACTAGCCGTCACTGATCCTTAGTCAAATAACTCTGTTATGTCAAATTATGTAATGGTGAAAATGTGCTATAGATTGCCAGATGATGGAATTCATACTTAGTCACGTTTTCTCCAGCCCTTAATTAAAGTGCGTTATTATTTCTGCTTAGTAGATTATGAATACCTCAGGCAATGCCATGACATCATTTCTCTAACTGCAAAATTAGGTTATTTGGGTGTTCATATTATTCATACCACATAATCATTCTGTAATTCTGATATATTAGAAGTCTGCTGAGCCCAAAGAAAAAGAAAAAAGAAAAAGACAGGTGCCTGGACATTGTAACATGTCAGTAAATTTTATACCACAATTTTGCAAATGTTGACATCAAATTTTGGCAGGTTTTGTTTTTTTTATGTACATTTTTTTGTCAGTTTATGTACATTTCCGTCAGTGTGTCATCGACATATATCAATCCAAAAAGTGTCACTATCACCCAGTGCTGTCATGGCATTAAAACTGAAGGAAGCCTTTTTTTAAAACTTCAACTATGACATATTTAAATAAGCTTTTTTAAATGGCTATGTAGATTTACGAACATACATCAGCCTGAGAAGTGAAAAATTGTCACTTTACTTACGTTCCCTTAAGTCAACTTTACCACAAATTTGGCAAAAAATAAACTTCATGCCAAATTATGCCTCATGGAATAGGCCTCTCTAAAAGGCCATGTCAGTTGTCAGGTAGAGCTTATGAAGGTCTTAAACACCAACCTCTTTAAAATCCATCTATATATAAATATATAAAAGTGTTGAAGTGTCATCCCATTTTCTCTAATTCTGGTCAAATCCATTTACATGAAATATAAAAAAACATGAGCTGTGCACATTCTGTATGTCCTCACATGTCAGACACAAATTATAGATAATAAAGCAGAAGGCCGTAAGAGCTAGCAACTATTCACTATCACTTCAATTCTATATAATAAAAATACATTTTCTCAAATTGGCTCAGAAGTAGATTAACGATGAATTGAAGACTAATCTAATAAATTAGCCTCAAGGATCAGCATTAGATTTTTTTTTTTCAAAATGATCAAAAGCCATCATAATCGCAATATGCAATGTCTGATTAAAGAAATCAACATTAATGACTTAATTTCATTCTGGAGGTTTTTTTTTTTTTTTTAAAGAATGAAAGAAAGGAGGTCAGGGCAAACATGGTTCTGCAAATGCATGAAATATTTATTGATGTGCAGCACTGGTTTGATCTAAAAGGCTTAATTCTTTTTAAAGCTTTAATAAACATTTTAGTTGAAGGCTTTGAAAGCTACAAGACTTTAGGGAGAAAAGCTTACTGTGGAAAGGAGTGAGGATCAAAAGGGCATGCCAGGTGATCAATAGAAATTTAATGTGCCAGTATTTATGGTTTCGAAGTCAGCAAAAGAGAAAAAATGAAGCAAAATACAAATAAATAAATAAATTAGGCGACCACATATAGTGTAGAATTAGAGCAGCCATCCTTTTATAAGTATTTAATCATTAGTGTTTGTACAACATTATTTTAAAATGTAGATAAGCGCCATATGTCTATATTGAGTTATTGTATATATTGTATTTATTAATAGTTAATAATAATAATATAGTTATAATAATAATATTATGGTTATAATAATAATAGTTATAGTTATCGTATATTGTAATATTGTAATATGGGTAAATTAGAGCTATTATATTATTGTATTATTCTATAATTGTAATATATTATATTAATTAATACTTGTACCTTAACCTGATAGCAATTTCTTTCTTTCTTTCTTTCTTTCTTGCTTTCTTTCTTTCTTTCTTGCTTTCTTTCTTTCTTTCTTCCTTCCTTTCTGTCTGGAAGCAACTGTGACCACATAATTTCCTCAGAAATTACCGTAATAAAGTATTCTGATTCTGATTCTGATGTTGAATGGTGTTCGATAAGAATTGCTATAAATAGTCATTAGATTTGATACTAAAGCTAACCCTGCCTACATGGTTTCTAAAATAATGTCAAATAGTCAAAGAAAGGATTGCACGTTATATTTGAAGCTAATATCTGAGAGGAAACCTAAATGAAATATTGGAAATTTGAAACGAATCCAAGAAACGTAAATAATAGTGTACTGTAAACGGACACACACTTCTTAAATTCCAAAATAAGCACAATATGTGATTTTTGTTTGTTTTGATTTTGGTTGTTAAGTCTAATGGAAATCCAAATAAGCTCAGACAAATCATGAAATGTTTTACATTGCAAATACTGCTCTGCCCATTTAAGTATTGATCTTGCTTTAACTGCGTACTTCTGTATTAGACTGTATGTGAAAATTGCTATGCTCTACTGCAATGCCAAATTCGCAATGTGCATTAATAAATGTATACAGACTGCCACTCAGAAGTTTTCGCACACCATACATATTTTAGCATTTTAAATTGTATATATGATTTTTAAAATCAGACCAAAGGATAAATATGAAAAAGAAAAAAGAAAAATGTTTAATAATGAACGTGAAGTGAATTATTAGTTTACCTGGAAGTATTAGAAATGTGTTTATTTTATTGGAACAATCTAAATCTAATCTAATCATAAAAGGCCCAAATGTTTTTCACCCTAATCAGACACATTTGGAACACATTTGTAGCACATTAATGTTATACAATTAATATGTGCAATATCTATGAGCATTTTATCAATCATCCTAACAGCATTACACCTGGTACACCTGCTTTTAATAAAACACTTATTTAGACTCTCATTAAGATCTTAAAGTAGTTCTAAAATATGTTTAACAAGAATTTGGTAACTAATTTAATCCTTATAGAATTTTATAGACTTTTCTTCATGACATGAAGCATGAGTTACTGTTGTCACTTAGGTTACACAAGCCGCCTTTATGTGTCACATACACATTACAGCACATCCCTGCATGTTAGGAATTTGGGGTCAAAACACAGAGTCAGCCATGCTATGGGACCCCTGGAGCACCAAGTGTTAAAGGCCTTGCTTGAGGGCTAAATAGAGGTACTTGAACCAACCTTAAGATCACTAACCCGGAGCCTTAACCACTGAGCCATCACTGCGCCTATAAGTAGCTCAAATCAGTCATTCCCACACCAGCCACTTTTTTCCACTCTTTTGAGGTAAATAATATATTTTTAAAAAAATGCACCTTGTCATGTTACAGAGAAACCAATAAACAGTCATCTGCGCTGAACTGTGTAAAAAAAAACAAAACAAAAAAAAAACCTAACAAACAAAACCCCAAAAAACCCTCCCGTAACTGTTAAATAAATGTTTCCTTACAGAAAATGCCACCATATCAAGAACGCAACTATTTCCTTTGTTAAATAACAGCACTTTTTAAAATGTGTTTATTACTATCCTTAGATTACATTAAGTATCTGCTATGCAAATTGTAGCCTTGTGAATAAGCTGGTGCTACTAGAAATGATAGCATATTAGAAGTCCATTCAGATTCAAGACTGTACAGACTGATACAGCCTGTCAAAATTATAAAAATAGAAGCCTCCATGCGTTCAAAAATTGCCAATCATAACTATGTCGATCCTTTGATTGGCATATGAATTACTGTATCTTAACAGCATCATCAACCAGAGAGAATGTTTTGAGAAGAGAGATATTGAGATACTCTTCAGGGCTTTAATTGAAAAAAATTGCATGTATAAAAATAAAATAGAAGGAAAGGAAGAACGCTTGGCTGTGTTAAGCATTTGCAGAGATTTCACTGTGTATTGGGCAAGCATGGACAGAAACAGCAGACTGAGCATATATAGTATATAGTCAGCCATTAATACATTTTGACCTGAGTACAATTAACTTTTATCTATTTATTGCAATCTGCCTGAGATCTGAACTCTGGAACATTTGTTACTTGTTAAAGCTCATTATTCCCAGGCCAGTTCATGCAGTTTAGATCTGTTCCTGTGCAGCAGGAGTGAGACAGATCTACACTGCATCTATATATCAGCACTCAGTCACTGTAGCAAACAATGCACTCAAATTATGTGTAATTTAGTTCTTTTTCTGCAAATTCCAGCCCCCGACTTCGTCTACACTGGAACGACAATAGGATTAACTGCCCAGGTGATCTGGCATGTGGTCAATTGTAAAAGAGCTACTACTGATTTTAACTAAAAAGAAGTGAATAGCTGAATGTCAGGCTGTTGCCATTATGACAAAATGCTTATTTTATTTCCATCATTTGCTTTCTTTATTTTCGGTAAAGCCAGCAATTTGTTCTCTTTTTTTTTTACAGTGTGTCCTTGATACATAACAATCTGTAGCCTGCACTTGTATCAGACAATTTCTACGTCGGTGCAACTGTGTGATGTTAATTTGAGTCAAAATTGAATAAATGCAGTTTGACTCAATAACATGTTTGTGCCTGTAAGTCAAGGAAGAGAAACAACGCTATGCCTGATTTTAAAGACTGTATCCATAGGAACAGGTTAAACTGGATCATTTAAATAAGTTTTCTTTTTTTTTCAATTTAAATTAAATGAATGTTATGAATGCTTGTCAGTGAATAGACGTGACCTATAGTTTTTTTTTTGCATTTTGTTTAATTGAAACTTTTGAGTAGTTCATTAAATAGACAAAAAAAAAAAAAAAAGCCCAGTGTTTCTCTATGTAGAAGCCTACTGCAGAGGGTTTATGTTCACCACAGAAATACTGCCAAAAAGTTCATTATTAATTCCTTTGGGATTTTATAATTTTCTGAACAAATTCTGAGCTATACATCTTTACAGGTAAGAAAAGCTCTCTCAATGCTTCTTTGGATAGTTAAGGTTTTTTTTTTCCTTCTAAGAAAGGATTTTCATGTCTTTGAATGTAAAACCCTCCTCTGAAGGGGTGGGGGTGGGGGGGGGGGGTAGCATAAGCAGCTATGTGAAAAAGATATAATGGCTGGCCTTATGTGTTTCAAAGGAAGCACGTATTAGCTGGTCCTTCCCTGATTAATTTGATTGGAAAGAACTAGCCAATGGGTGGGAATTACCAAGAACCAAAATGATAAGAAAAACTTGGTGCCCCCCCAACACACACACATAAAAAGCACACATTAAAAACTAATATAGAATCTGTCAATCAGGCTGATAATGCGTGATCACCACAGGCCAAGACTAAACCAAAGAGTGTGCTAAAAGAAGATCTTGAAATATTGAGGAATCCTGATTATAACTTGAGGGTTGCCTTTATTGTAGAGCCCAAAAAAATCTCATGCTTGCCATATGTAATTGTGGAATAACTCAGTCTTAGTTATACATCTACTTATTCTGGGTTCATTTTATTACATATGCGGTGGGAAATCCTGCAAGACCTTCAGAGAGCATTGTTAACCAGGAAGATAAACAAGGCTAGACATGTTACAATTAACATATGCTTAAAAGCAAATTTCAACTTTGGGACATAAAAGGAATCACATGTCATTATTGTACCCCGAGGGGGGTAAAATGAAGTGAAATTCAATATTAATTCCAATAAGGGACATGAGGAAACCATACAGTAATTTGCTGTGGAACAAAGTGGAGTAAAATAACCCTCTGTTACAGACAGACTGTGGAGTCAGCTCCTTGGCGTATATAGATGTGCTCTGCACTCTGGCTGGGATTACACTCCTCTCTGATGAAGGGGACCTGTGGGACACAGAACCTGAGACATCTGGAGGAGGAGGTGGAATGGGGGAGTGTCAAGCATCTCCTGCCTTTCTCTGGGTCCTGACAGTTCCTTGACAAGGACCAGCTGCTTAGAGCTGCCTTGTTATGCTTAAAGCTACTGTTCCACTACACTCACTCCCACAGTCCTTCAGAGGTTTATCATTTTATACACCAAATGCTTTGTGTTGTGACCTTTGTTGAATCTGACTAATCTGGCTAAATGAAGCTATAATTCAAATTTATATTCTTAAAAAATATAGAGGTGTCTGAAAAGGATCAGTAAATTCATGCCATAGAAGAACCATTTTAGCCGAACCTTTCAGTTGATGGTCCTTTACACTTTTACCTTTGGTGTTTCCATAATAAAGCGAATAATCGTTTTGCACACCAAGAGTCGTTACCAAAAATGGCAACATTTGAGGTTTTTTTTTTTTTTCAGTTCTCTGGGGCACCAACAAAAATATCACTCATTAAACAGCTCTTTAGGAAACCAAATTGGTTTCTCCAAATAGCCCAGTTATCAGTTCAATCAACACAGTTTCCTTGTATTTTATTTAACAACACTTATACCTGTTGAATTCTCTGTTCTACTTGGTTCATTAATTTCCAGTAAAGAAAAACCTAGATTGAAATGGTGCAGTTTTCTCTAAATAGACGTTTATTAAATATTTATGGAAGGAGTCGCCAGTATCAGCGATATGTTATAGCCAGAGCTAATGATATTGCTTAAAGTTTTCCTTTTGCAATTTCTGGCTTCTCTGTAATCTGGCAAACTGTGGGGGGTTTTTTTTCCCTTTATTTATTTCAAAAGATAGCTAGAGATCCATTTACACAAAAAAACGTGAGAAGGATTGCTCTTCGGTAGTGTGAATGATGAGTGTGACTCATGACAGATGGATGTGTATGTTGAGTGAGTGAGTTGGTCTGCGCTATGAAATGAAGTTTCGTGGTTCTGTGATGAAGCGTGACTGAGCAGGTAGACTTTGATTTCTAAACCCCATGTACAGTCTATGGGGCCAAAAATACATGATGGGAGAAATGGGAGGAAGGGCGATGGACAAAAAGCCAGAAAAAGACAAGCATGAGTCATTGGTGATTTCACGTAGGTGTTGGGTGGATTGTCCTGAGGTGTTATATTACGTTTGGCTGCTCTCTACTGAAGTATGTCTGAGCAGCAAGAGACTCCATTTATTTCAGTGGGGGGAAAAGTCAGGAAACGTCACACTAACTGTAACGTCACAAGCATCTACGAGCTCGTGGGCAGCCTCTCAGGCAGAGCCGCGGCCAGATCGGGGTCCTAATAAGGGCTCGGCGACGAGGCGACGGTCACGTAGGCGCAATCAATGCCGACGCGCCACACCTGAGTCGAGCACGTTATAAGACGCCTGGAGACACAGCTCGGGGCGTGGACCTGAGAGGTTTGTATATGTGTGAGTGCTCGGTGATTTCGGAAGATAAAATAAAAAGGAAACGAAACGAAACTGAAAAGAGAATTTGAAACTTAAATTGAGAAAAGAGAAGCTGACAGTTTAAGAAAAGAGAAGGAAAGGGGGATTTAAGGATTGAGGGAATAGAGGGTCTCTCTTGACTGAGTGTTTGTGTGTACTGTATGTGTGTGTTTGTGTGAGTGCAGTTGGGGGTCCTTCGCCAGCACGCCATCAACATCTGGGTCCTTCCATCCCCATCTGTACATGAGCACTACTGAACACACACATTCCCATCTGAGTAACAGCTCAATCATAGGTACAGCTAGCCTGATCGCAAACGATCCCCGGTTTGAGGCTCGTGCCAGGCAAACATCGCCGAGGGTTTCCCCTAGGTCCTCCCGCTGTGGCACTCTCCCTGTTCCTGCATTCTGGTTCCACCACAAATTCCAGCTCCTCTGGCCAACGGGTCATTATTTTATTAATTAATGTCCTTACTGGCAAATTACAGTGGAATAAAAGCAATTTGGAATGTGTTTACTTTAAACAACTAATCAAATCCACACCATTTGTACGAATACTTCAACCATCCATCTTCCTATCCATCCATAATAGTCCATAATGGTCCACCGTCTTGCAAGCCATCCCAGCATTGCACTTGATGTGACCATGGAATACTCCAACCGATGTGTCGCTCTGTCTGCCGCTGGCACACTCGCACACATCTATGAGCAATTTAGAGTAGCCAATCTGTATGTCTTTGGACTGTGGGAGGAAACCCGCGCAGGGAGAATATGCCATCTCCACACATAAAGATGCCCCAGTTGACCCAGGGATCGAACCTAGGACCTTCTTGCTGTAAGGCAACCGTGCTAACCACCAGACCACCCAACCTGCTAGCTTCCAATATGCTTCCAATTTTAGCTTTGATAAAATACCCAGCAATTGTTTTACCCATATATTTGCAGTTTCAGATTAAAATTCTGTCTATGCATATCTGATTGTGAATGGCTCCTAGGATTTTTGTTTCCCGTGCTACAGAGGAGGCTTCATTTTTTGATTTGCGGCTCACAAGAAATTCATGAAACTTTCTGCTGTGATCTTTGTTCTCACTCGGTGATAGTATTAACAGTAAAATTCACATCAATCCTCGGTGTAATACATTTCCTTTGTTCAGAATGGAACACCAATCTGTCAGATGGCCCCAAATTTAATTTCCTGCTTACTGAGAAGCAAAGGCGCCAGGGACCGAACTGAACCAGAGATCGAGAGTTAATTTATGGGTTATGTAAAAAATCCCATTCCCAGTCCAGGATGGTTCTTCCTGCAAATTATATTCACTATAGGTGATTCATTTCTCTCCTCTTCACAAGCCAACATTTCACAGCTCCTGCTTTCATTTTTCATGTTTTCCCAATGACTTCTTCATATCACTCGTTAATAAGCATTAATTACAAGTGCTCTTAGACACATTACAAGATAATTATATGTTCGTGTCTTAATTATAAAAGACAGTTACATCTCGGATGTCTGCCTCAAAGTACTGCTAGTTTCAAAGTATACAATGCATAAGAATTTATGTGGCAATGCAGGTTTTTGTTTCAAATGAGATGCCATGTAGTATTTCCAATAATTATGAATATCAGTGACTGGTAGTGATGAGTAACACCTGCAAATATTCAACTGTGATGAATCACAGAGTATATGATGATTTTTTTGTTTGCCATTTAGAAATTTAATAAACCTTATTTTCTGTTGATTTAACATGTCACACTGAAGGTTTTTTTTTTTTTTTGACTTGAATAAGCTTAGAAATAAGGCACCACACTGAAGCTAAACAAGGAGTGAACTTGTGAACCTGAACACTCCCAAAATAGTAAAGCAATACATTTATATTAACAGCATTTGGCAGACACTTTGTGTTTGAGCTCCTAATGCTTATTGCAGTTTGACAAGAATCTAAAGCTAAAAAGCTAGAAAAAAATCAGTGCTGAAACATGAGTAATTTATGATTGTTGATGAGTGTGTGGATAGTGTTTAATGAAGAACTTATTAAAGATACAGGTCTTAAGTTGAGCACAAAATAGGTGCCAGTACTAAAGTTCTAACATTTATCTTGAAAGCTCAAAAAGCTTGATATTAGTTCAGGATTTGATCAATGCTACTTGACCATTTGCACTAGTAATCCATGGATGCTTCATTTTTGGTTTAGTTAACAAGGTTTTTAATACCACAATTACCTCAGTATTCTATGGTCAGGTCAGGTTATGCCTGCCACTGGTAACCACGTAACCTGCTGCCACCTGCCTCATGCAGAGAAGGAAAACTGTCAATCTCCACTGCCTTGTGGCCACATCTATTTTGGGGAAAGGCTTCAGGAGTAAACCTTGAGGAAAAATCTGGAGCTGGTGTTCAATAGACAGTGCATGGTTGCATGCAGTCTCACTCTGGCAACTCCTATGACGGCACTGGTCACAAACTGTATCGGCTCTGCCGCTCTGTTGGAACAACCAGTGTCGTGGAGAGGGGGAACCTGCTACTTGGGCAACAGCTGGTCCTCCACACTACCCTGCCCTGGCTTGTGCCCTGGAAAGGACACTCCAGCTTTGCTTCACAGCCTCGAAACAACACGGAAAGCAGCAGTCTACCAGTTATAAGCTACAATGCTCGAATGGCATAGAGCATGACGCCAGGGGTTGTTTCCAATGGTGGGAGAGATCTCTGCATCTCATTGGACATCTACCACCTGCCTCAAGTTGGGCAGTCCCCAGCCAGTAAGGTGCTGTCCTGCCATGGCCTGCCTTCCTCATCGGGTGCATGGGGATAAGGAAATCTGACAAGCAGACCGCAACTTTCTCACCAGGCAAGAATACACCAAGAACAAACACCAAGAAGAGACCAGCTCTTAAACTGGGATGTTGGAACATCTGCACCATGACGACTGGACTTGACGATCTCTAGAAAAACAGAGACGCAAGAAAGACAGCGGTCATCAACAATGAGCTATTGAGGCTGAAGGTAGACATAGCCGCTCTGCAAGAAACATGCCTAGCTGAATTAGGATCTTTGAAGGAGAAGGACTACACCTTCTGGCAAGGAAAGAGCGTTGAGGACTGCAGAGAGCACGGAGTAGGGTTTGCAGTCAGGAACACATTGCTGAAGATGGTTAAACCAGGTGACAAGGGATCAGAATGCCTGCTGACTCTCCACCTCCATATCTCTGAGGGTCCAGTTGCACTCATTAGTGCCTATGCCCCAATCTTGACCTCTACACCTGAGGCAAAAGACGAGTTCTACACCAACCTGAGCGATGTCATCAAGATTATTCACAGCAGCAAATACCTCGTCCTCCTCAGCGAGCTCAATGCTAGAGTAGGTGCAGACCATGATTCTTGGCCTTCTTGCTTGGGCTCCTTTGGAGTTGGCAAGAGCAACGAGAGCAGTCAGCGCCTGTTGGAGCTTTTCTCTTATCACGGCCTCTGTGTGACCAACTCTTATTTCCTCAATGTAATCACTGGCACCAGTTCGATATGGTCATAGTCAGACATACAAGCCTCAAGCACGTGCTTCTCACCTGCTCATACCACAGCACTGACTACGCCTCTAACCACTCACTGGTATGCTGCAAAATCAAGCTGCTACCAAAGAAACTTCATCGCTCCAAACAAGGAGGATAGCCACGCATTGACTTGACCAAGAAGCAACATCCAGAGAGGCTTGAGGAATTCACAAAGTCTCTTGAGGATGTTCTGTCTGCAGGCTACCCATGCAACACCACTTCTGAATCATGGAACCATCTGCATGAGGCAATTCAGAAATCAGCTCTTGCTACCTTTGGGAGAAAGATTTCCAAGAACTGCTACTGGTTTGATGCTAAGTCTGTGGAGTTCACCCCTGCAAAGCCCCTGGGAATGATGGCATCCACCCAGACCTGATCAGGCACTGCAAGAACACCCTTGTGCAGCCTCTACACGACACTCTTTGCCAGTGTTGTAGTGAAGGTGGTGTTCTACAAGACATGAAAGATGCCAAGATCGTCACCTTGTTTGAAGAACAAAGGCTACAGGAGCAACTGCAACAACTACAGAGGCATCTGCCTCTTGAGCATCGTGGGCAAATTGTATGCCAGAGTCTTCTTAGTGTGTCTTCAACAGCTAGCAGAATGCGTCTACCCCAAATCCCAATGTGGCTTTTGAGCAGAACAAGCTACAGTGGACATGACCTTCTCCCTTCACTAACTACAAGAGAAGTGCAGGGAACAGCAGAAGCCCCTCTATGTCGCCTTCATAGACTTGACCAAGGCCTTCGATCTGGTTAGCTGGGATAGGCTCTTCAACATCCTCTTGAAGATCGGATGCCTCCCGAAGGTTCACAGCATAATCTGATCTTTTCAGGACGGTATGAAGGCAACCATCCAGTATGAGGGCAGCATGTCCGAACCATTTGACATCAAAAGTAGCGTGAAGCAAGGCTGCATCCTTGCTCCAACCCTCTTCAGCATCCTCTTCTCCCTTCTTCTGAAACATGGTTTTGGGAATTCAACCGAAGGGGTGTACATGCACACAAGACCAAATGGCAGACTCTTGAACATCACAAGACTCAGAGAAAAAAACAAGGTGCATGAGACCATAGCTAGAGACATGCTCTTTGTTGATGATGCAACAGTCACCTCTCACACCGAACAAGATCTACAGTGTCTGATGGACAGTTTCTTCCAGGCCTGCAAAGACAGCCTGAAGAAGACCACCATCAGCGACAACCTGTCCTTAGATGCTGAAATTAACAAATGCATCAGCTAGGCCACAACAACCCTAGGACAACTGACCACTCGTGTCTGGGAGAACCCGAGGCTGACCACTCCAACCAAGATGGCAGTGTACAACGTCTGCATAGGCAGCACCCTCCTGTACGGGATTGAATCCTGGACAACCTATGCCAAGCAAGAGCAGAAGCTGAATAGTTTCCATATGTGATGTTTTTGCCACATCATTGGCATCAGCTGGAACAACAAAATGCCCAACGCCCAGGTTTTTGCCCCTTCCGGCCTTCTCACCATGTACACACTGCTCATACAGTGCAGACTGCACTGACTTGGCCATGTGCACCGTATGGAAGATGGTCGGATCCCCTATGGTGAACTTGCATCTGGCAAAAGACTCTAAGATCACCTCCAGCTGAGATATAAAGATGTCTGCAAGCACAACATGAAAGCTCTGATATCAACACAGACATCTGGGAGGACACCACAGCAAATCGCAGCAGCTGGCAATGCTTGCTTAAGAAACAGCTAAAGATAGGTGAGGAGAAGATCTTGAACCTGGGAGAAGAGAGGAGAGCCAGGCGGAAGGCACATGCACACGGACATTCCCCACGACCAACTACATTTGCACCCTGTGCAGCAGAGACTGCCACTCCTGAATTGGTCTTACCAGCCACTGACGATGCTGTTCTAGTTGCAATACTACAAACTCTTAGGGCGCAGTATCCATGCTCGCTCAAACAACCGAAGGAGGCCTAATACATCAGTATTCATCCCTAATCAAAACAAGAATTTTTCCTTGAACCTGAAGAGCAAAACACAAAGCATGGAGTGGAGACAGCCATTTTCTCCAGCAAAGAAGTTCACAATCAGTCCTCCCCCAAGAAAAATCAAGTTAACATTCTTTTGGGACATGATGGGGTCTATACTGGTGCATTTCCAAGCACATGGGCAAACAGTGAACAGTGTAAATTACTGTGCATTGCTGTAAAATGAACTTAGACTTGTAGCAACAGAAGAGGAATGCTGTCCAAAACAGTCTTGCTGCACCATGACAATATATGTTCACATACAGCAGTAGTGACAGTAGAAACATCACAGCAGCTTGGGTTTGAACATCATCCACATCCTCCTTACAGCCAGGATCTGGTGCCAATCGATTATCACATCTTCAGTCCACTGACGGTGGCACTGTGTGGTCACTGATTCACCTCTGATTATGAAGTAAAGGAAGCGGTGCTCACCTGGCTTTGGGAGCAGCTGAAAAACTTCTCTGTGGGAATACAGAGGCTAGCTGAATGATGCAACAAATGTGTCATGTTGTATGGGGACTTTGTGGAAAAGTGATGTGTTCAATTTCTCAAAGTTACTTCTATTAAAGCACTAAAGGTATTTTACCTTTACTTTTTGATTCTCCCTTGTATATCAGTTATACACCATCACATTCTATGGGTCTTTCCCAAACATTTGATACTAAATTGGAAGCACACAATTGTATATGATGTATTTCCATGCTGCAGTATTAAGATTTCCCTTCATAGGAACTAAGAGGCCTAAACATGTTCCAGCATGACCTGTGCACCAAGTGAGCTCCATAAATACATTGAATAAAGTGGAAGAACTCAGGTGGCCTGCACAGAGCCCTGACCTCAACTACACTGAACATCTCTGAGATTAATTGGAACGCCTACTGCACCCCAGGCCTCCTCACCCAATATCCGTCCCTGACCTCACTAATAATTTGTGGTTGAATGAACGTGAATCCTCACAGCCATGCTCTTAAATCTGCTGGAAGGTCTTTACTGAAGAGTAGAAATTATTATAATAGCAAAGCAGGGAATAAATCGGGAAACGGATGTTCAAAAAGAGCACATGGGTGTGATGGTCAGGTGTCCACACACCTTTAGCAAGTCCAGACTCAATTGCTGTAGTCCTAGGGATCACAATAAAAGCTCATTGTACTTGATAAAGAATCTTAAACTGAATTCTGCATGAAGGACTGGTCCATAGGACTGGACTAGATGCATTTACAATCTTGTTAGACATTACAGTAAGGGACTCTCAATTCTGAAGCTAACCAGACTTTAAAATGCAGAAACATTAATTGCGGTTGAGGTATGTGCACATAAGAAAATTGACAGATTTCAGTTCAGAAAAGTCTGCAGTTTAAGAAAAATATGCTGAATAGTATAAAAGGTCAAAATTTGACCATGTGAAGAGTTTTCACTGGCCTCTGCACATATGTTTCAAGTCTGCCAGATCTTTTGGCAGACCTTTGCACATTCTTCCTAACATCTGTGCCAGATGTAATACCCTGCCTTTTTCAAAACAGATCTGTAGGGCAAGAGGGGGACCTCTTTTGGTCTTTCAAAAAAAAAATTTACACATGATTTTGGCTTGTATTTGGGATCAGTCTATATCTGTCAAAATTCTGATAAGCACAGGATTTACTTTGTGAGCATAATTTTTTCTCACACTAGGTACAGATCTCAGCTTTCCCTGCTGTAGGGTTTGCTAACAGAATCTGCAGCAAGGTATGCTGGGATATGAGACTTAAAATCTGACTGAGGCCCTGTCCACAGGTATATGGATGTTTCTGAAAGTGTAGGCTTTATACCTTCATTTAAGCAAAAACCTACCCACATAACAGCATTCTAATAAATACCTATGTCTAGGGGTAAGTGACATGACAATCTTATATTGTGGAAGATCTTAATTTGGCAAATGTTCTGATTTTCAGGGGAATGATAAAGATCGTATCATTAAATAAATAAACAACATCACTGGCCAAACTTTTTTTTTCAGTTCTTTCCCATTTTTTATGTGTTTTTGTGGCATTCACACTTAATGCTAACTCTGCCCGCAGTCTTTCTGCCACTCAGGGGGTATAACCACAGTGTTATCACATGCATACTCTCTATTAGGACAGTGCTCATCGGACACTCTATGCATCTTGGAGGAGTAGCTTGTTTTGGAAACAGAAGACAGATCTGCACATTTAAGTTTACGTTTTTTGCACTACAGGAAGTATACTTGGGTTCCGAGTAGTTTAACGATGTTTGTTTTTGTTTTTTGCTCTGAAACTACATTTTTGTTTATTGCTAGTGCAAGTTCAAGAAAGGCACCTTGGTTTGTTATTCATTGTTCTGTACTTGTGTTCTGACTATAATGAGCACATTTCAAATTTGATGCCTGCTACAGGTTCCAAAAAAGTTGGCACAGGGGATACAAATGGCTGAAAAAACAAGAAAGTTTAACAAAGATTCATCTGGGAGAACATCTAGCAACTAATGAAGTTGATTTATATCAGGTCTGTAATATGATTAACTATAAAAGGGATGTCTTAGAAGTAAAGATGGGCAGAGGCTCTCCTATCTGTGAAAGAGTGCATAAAATGATTGTGGAATACTTTAAAAACAATGTTTCTCAACGTCAAATTGCAAAGGCTTTGCAAATCTCATCTACAGTGCATAACATCAAAAGATTTAGATAAACTAGAGATATCTATGTGTGTAAGGGACAAGGCTAAAGACCTTTATTGGATGCCCGTGGTCTTCGGGTCCTCAGACGACTCTGCATCACTCATTGGCATGATTGTGTCAATGACGTTACTAAACACAATCCGCCGTGCCATCTGCAGATGCCAACTAAAGCTCTATCATGCCAAGAGGAAGCCATATTTGAGCAGCTCCAGAAGCGCCGTCGTGTCCTGTGGGCCAAGACTCATTTGAAATGGACTGTTTCA
>JAQMCW010000011.1:7880843-7891106 GCA_030068335.1 Chrysichthys cranchii
CAGAGTGTCTCTACAGACTGACACACACACACACACACACACACACACACACACACACACACACACACACACACACACACACACAAAATGCTTTTTGAGCGTTAAATGGAGATTGTCATATCAGAGCTGATCAACTGGAGGACCATGGTCCAGATGCAAAATCAGCCAAGGATTTTATTGGACAAACTAAATGCTCACGGTGGGATAGATCTTGTAAGAATGAAAAATGAGCTGCTCATTAGATCACAGATTTTCACAGATTTTTTTTTTTTTACTTTTATTTCCCCCCTTTGGTGCAATAAGCAAACTTATGACTTATGACAAAATGTCTTGAAGACTGTAAAATTTAAAGACATTTTTTCCCTCCCATGTTTAGTAAGAGCATTCAGCGTTAAGACCACCAGTCTGAAAGGAATTGCTTGAGGCATTTACAATTGGAAAAGGTGCCCCCACTCTTTGTCTATTTGCCCCAATCATTTTGATCTCACAAGCATGCCCTTTGTCTTGATGAATGCTCTGCATTGCTGCACTAATTATCACTCTCATGCCGGGTCATATAAATGACATTCTCATGTGAACATGCTCACCCTTGGCATTCATTAAGGCCCTTTGCTTCTAATGTGCCTTGATTTCCCAGCTTTCAGTGCACTTCCTAGCGAGGCCCTCATGGCCTTGCGTTCGTTCTAATTTCATTACAAGATGAACTGAATCCGATTTATGTCACGACGTTAGTCGGAATTCACTGTGTGGTCTGATATGGTATGGGATACAGAAGATGAATATGCCTTTATTTGTCACGTATACATTGCAGAACGCCAAAACCCTTTTCACACGTCCCAGCTTTAGGAAGCCGCTGAAGAATGGAGCAGAGAAAGTTAATGCTTAAGGTAGCTTGGCAGTGCTGGGGCTCGAACCTCCAACCTCCAACGCTTCAGTCGACAAAAATATAAGCAGGAGACGTCAAACCCGACTCGTACGGAAATGCCTGAGATGTACCTCCGTGAATCCCTGGGGACTTGTCTTCACACTACTCAGCCAAGGACGCATCGTATAGACGTGGCTCGCTCATTTCTGCACTCACATTTGATCGGTGTGTGACCCAAGCAGCGACCCAGTGACGTGTAACTAGAGATAGCACTAATCTTTTAAGCTAACACAAATTTAATTACCAACAGCAAACAATCTGATGGCTGCCTGGATTTTCCCCGCTATGACAAAATGAAGGCAATGGTTCCAAGCGGGTTTTTTTTTTTTTTTTTTTTTTAAAAGCAGCACTTTTTTATATTTCATGCAGCACTGCTGATCCTCTCGTCCTTTTCATTAGCGCTCTACTAAATGGGATTAATTTTGGTCAAGGGCTCCTATTTCACTTCCATTACTCTTTTGTGAGATTCGTGGCCTCAGCAGACAAATGAAAGATGTCTCTTTGTGACGGCACAAAGTGTAAAACAAAAAAAAAAAAGGACCTTTCATTTCTTTTAGCTCGGGGATATGGGTTGTGTGTTTCGTATGTCGTTACATGAGAGGTAAACACCCTTTCTGGGCAGTGTTACTAATTTGTGTGTGTTTTCTCTCTTTATGCGCTGCTCCCTTGAATTGGCGTGATCTTCCGTGTGTCTTTTGAAACAATTTGGGCTCATCATTGCTTTCTTCTTAAGGTAAGAACGTTGTTCTTCTTTGAAGTTTATTACAAACAAAAGCTTGTAATTAAGTCCTTTTTTCATTTTGATACCAGAGTACTGACCAGTATCAAGACATTAATACGATATATATATATATATATATATAATGTGGTGTATTGTATATTTTATAGTTTTTTTGGAATCTTCGTCACCATCAGCTCAGGGAGGAAACATGGCACAAAATGGCACAAATGTAAAAAAAAAAAAAAAAAAGGGCTCGAGTTTGGACCCTTTAAGAGGTATAGTTAGGTGTCTTGCCGCAATATGAAATCAGATCAGCTCTTCTCATTCCTTTAACACCCAAGTGTGCACAGTACAGCATAATGACCTATGATTTACAGATATCCTCTTGAATTTTACTAGCAAAAGTTCTGCAAAGTAGGAGACTTAAACAAAAGTGCTCACATTTTTCTCCTGATTGACAGAAACCTCGAATGATGTGGCACTCCACACCTCTCTGTGCACCGATCTGCCAACTTAAATACCCCATATTAATGTATGACCACAAATATAACCTGTAACATCAGTGTACAAATGCAGAAACAAAGCAACATGCTGGCATTAAGCCATAAATTACTCTTACGTTGGCATGAACATAGGGCCTTCCTGGTACGGACATAACATATCCATGGATGGAAGCAAAAATATTAAATCCAGTCAGTATAGACTGTATTGGATTTGTTCAATCAATCATACTTTCAGTTAGCTAATGTAACTTTAACTGTATAACACACACACACACACACACACACACACACACACACACACAAACACACACACACACACGATGTACGTGCACACCCACACACATCTAGGAGCCATAAACTTTACAAGCTGTCTGAGTTTTGTTTCTATCTTTATGCGCCAAATCTGGTTGTGATTAACCAACTCCCTGAGTTTCTCTGGAGGCCATCTCTTTGCTGCCTGTCGTTGAAATGATAGCATCTGCATGCTGTGGGTGCTGTGCGTGCTGGGCCCCATGCCGCTCCCCCCCTTCCTGCTCGGTGTGCAATCCATGGTCAAGGCCAGGGCTCAGGAACAGTAGCTGCTAGCTTTTATTTCTCTGAAAGGTAACATTAGCTGTGATCTGCTGTACGTCCTGCCGAAGCAAGCCAGGCTCAGAAGCAGCGCTAACAAGAGTGGGGAGCATGGCCTCCATGGACCCCCATTACTCTCCGTTCTCAATTTGGGAGGACGGCTTCTTATTGCCATCACGCCGAAATGGATTGCACCCCTGAAGGAAGGATTTGTGTCCCTTAAATGTTGTTTTACTTGGTGAGCTTTCGAGATAAGTAAGTTATTGCAGAGGATAAGGATAACTCAAAGTAAAGGAATGAAATGGAAGATATTCACTCTGTAATCCCTGTTAGCTGGCCTCTGTTAGCAAAGAGGAGGATGTATTAATGTAAGTGCACAGGGCCAGTGGGGAGGAAAGAGCTCAGATATCGGTCCTAATTAACTCTGTGTGCTTTTGGAGGCTTGGAGCGAGTCCTTCAGGCCCATCGATGGGCCCGGGTGGACTGTGCGGATAAGTTGTGATGAGAGCAGATATTAGTAAAGAAGCTTAGACCCTCCGATGGAATGTCTGTCTGTCTGCCTGCCTCTTAATTAATCAACTCCCTTTTCTCATAAGCAGGTCCCTTGTTCCCTGTCCACCAGCCAGTTCAAGACAGTAATGCAGAGTGGGCGCTGGTCTGCTGGGCTCCACCCTGAGCTGCCGTGCTTGTTGTTTTGTGACGGAGCTATTTTATTGCTGGCTGAGGTACAACTTTTTGATCCAGGATTTGCCCACAGTGTCCAGGGTCATCTCATTCCAGCAGCCAAGCGCCCCGGGTATCAGTCATTACCAAATGCTCTGACACCGCCAAGACAGAGCTGGTCACAGGGCTGTTCTCGGGCCATCCTGAACCTCTTTGCTGATGGCCTATGTCACGTTAGATAAAAATAAGAATGCTTTTTTAAAGTCCATGCTTCGAGCCCGTCAAGTCCGTTGACACGAGTTTCTAGTTAGTTCAAGTGCTCCATATTGGAAATAGTGTAGATGCCTTACTTTCTTCTGCAAAGTCCTTGAATTTTCCACTGTCGACCGAGGAGATGAACTAATGACATCCAATGCAAAAAAAAAAACATTAGAAAAACTAATCACATGAAACAACAAGAAACTGTTTTTAACCTGCTGTTTCCATTTAAATCTAGATGTCCTGCTGATTTCTCGAATTAAACCTCATGTCCTACTCAGTCAATCTGTCATGTTCTACCAGTTTGCATAATCGTTGTCTTCTTCGGTCAGATTTTTCCGCTCTAGCTTTATAGTTTTATATTTTATGAATTGACAAACAGTTTTTCTTGGGAAAAGTCAGAGAGTTGTTTTTTTGTTCATAACAGGTGCATGGTGCCAACAAATGGAAATAGTTTGGTGTTTATTTATATTACTTATACAGTAATGATTGACCAATATTAAAATTGCTTGCTTAAACCTAAACCAAAATTTAAAATACCCTTGGTGAGATGGGAGAATTTTGCCTAAATACAACATTTTTTTTTCTCAGAAACAAATACTTTCTTACCTTACAATGTCATGTCAGTATGAAAAACAAGAGCTAATAATAAATATAAACTATTAACATACAAAATCTAAAATTATTACTACTATTCCACTAATAGGGTGGCACGGTGGCTGAGCAGTTAGCACTGTTGCCTCACAGCGAGAAGGTCCTGGGTTCGAGCCCTGGATTCGGCACAGGTGCCTTTCTGTGTGGAGTTTGCATGTTGTTCGCGTGGGTTTCCTCCGGGTACTCTGGGTTCCTCCAACAGTCTAAAGACATGCGCAGAGGGGATTAGGCTAATTGGCTGATCTAAATTGCCCGTTGGTGTGAATGGTTGTGTGTTGCCCTGTGGTGGATCGGCGTCCCGCCTCTTGCCCGATGTCAGCTGGGATTGGCGCCAGCTTCCCCCCGCGACCCTGTACAGGATGAAGCGGGGGAAGACGAAGACGAATCTACTAATATGACGTACAATAACAGGAATAACCCTGTTTTTTCATATTATGTTGTACACGAGACAAAATAATTTGTATACAAATCTCTGTATCTGACCTTAAACAACAACAAAACTCAATAGCCTCCAAAGTCAAAAGTCCTCAACATCAGAGATCTGTCAGCCAATCCGAGACGGTGTACAATACGGCATTATTCACTGTGGTTTTAGTTTAGATTTTGTGCAGTGGCACTGATTTTTGTGATTTAAAAAAAATAATAACAACTCTTTTTACAACCTTTGGCTATGGATGGCCTGTATTCTGCATATTGAGCAGGATGCTGTGTTTCCAAGTGGTGTGTGAAAGCCATAATGGTTAAGTGCTTGGGTGTTGTACCCCCTTTTGTTACTTGGCATGAACAGTCATTGCAAACTGCTTGTCTAATGTCCCTTGTAGAAACCGTGAAATGGTTCCACATGGCTGACATTTTCACTGTTGATCTGCTGCTCAAACTGTTCAAACACATTTCCAGTGACCGGACCAGGAGAGCAAACATTATTTTAATCGCTTTCTAATTTATATTACTTTTAAAGCTATTTGTAAAGAGTTCGATTTGACAGTCATGTTTTTCTCTGTCAAACCGTTTAGCGCCAACATTTCGGTGCATCCTTGCTGTAGTGCTCTACACTTTGCCGTGCACCAGACAGTGCCTCTCACAACTCGGTTTTAATTAAAAATATAAGTGATCGATCGTTGTCTAGAATATAGCAAGTAGGATTTGTTTACCTACTTGATCTGCAGTCCGAAGCATTTCGCACAAGAAACCTGAAATGTGCATAGGGCTTTTACTGTTTAATCGATCCTTTTTCTCTTCTCGCGAGAAGTTTCTTAGAGACGTCAGATTATCCAGAAGAAAGAGCACGCATACTGATGCTTCAATTAAATCTAGCATTTTATTTAAAAAAAAAAAAAAAAAAAAAAAGTTTTTGGCTCTTGACCAGATATGACATTTGATGTGACACATCCCATATTGATCACAAGTTTTGCAAGGTCTCATAAAAACATTTTCGCTGTGGAAGAAGCCTGTGGGTGTCTGGCAGGCAGGTTTCTCCCGAATGTCCCTCACTGAGGACTCTGTAATTGCTATTGACACTTTAATTAGTCTTTCTCAAATTAGCTCCTCAGAGTCGGCCGTGTCCTTCTTGCGGTCTCTGCTGTACATGGTGAGAGAAATGCCAGTTTGTTGTTGAACATTTCAAACTGATCAAGGGAAGTAGAAGGGAAACTTAAGGGATGAATCCAAGAAAATGAAATCCAGGACATACATATAAGAGCAAACAAGCTGCCAGCTTCCTGACTGCTATTTGCAGGTTACCCAAAGTGCTTTTCAAAAGGACTCGTGCTGCATTTGCAATTGGCAAACTATTAAGAGGGAATGCATTTTCTGCTGCAAAGCCTTGTCTCCGTCTTCAAAATCGCTTTTATTTTGTTACTTATGTTTTCTCGGACGACCGAGCCAAAGCTCAGGCTAAGGAATCAAAGATGTCCCTGAGGCCGTTATTGGCTGCCATATGATCTTTTTCTTTTTTCTTTTTTTTTTTTGCTAAGTATTATTTCATGCTGTTTTCTGTGAGAGTCCAGAGATTGCAGCTGAACGCAAATAGACGATGAGTCTTGGAATGCTGTGCATATTTCAGCGGGGCCACCGAGATGCTCAGCGTTCCAATTTGCCGATGTCAGGAGGGCACGTGGAAACACGGCATAGCATGCCAGAGCGAGCAGTCCTCTGGTATCCATAATCCAGAGTTGTTGGTTTCATCGCCTTTCCATGTGCTACCTCTGATTGGCCACAGGGTTGGGTTTTTTTTAATTGTTTGTTTGTTTGTTTGTTTTTTTCGCAACTGCGCGGTATCCCAAGCCATCTGTCAGCACGTTGTTGGATAGTCTGAAAACAGGACGTTGCCTTTCCTGAAGGTTCTTGTTAACGACTCTCCTCCGTTAAGACATGACAATTTCTGCTATTCCCCGCAGTGTTCAATTTCACCCAGCCGTGCCTGTCTCTCGCCGCTCTGCCACTGATGGCTTTGAAATGGAGGTCAAACACATGGCAATCTGGCTGGACCTACGAAGCATAGCTTCAGTAACACATAAACAGAGCTTGGAGTTGGAAGCTCAAAGCTCAAAACCGTACGCTTGTTCAAAAAGACAGAGAGAGAGAGAGAGAGAGAGAGAGAAGTTGGGCTAGTGCCCTGAAAATTACCCCAGCTGACCACAATTACAGCGTTAAAGCTCAGCTTTGTAGAGAGCTTTGTGGCTGCACACATCTGAAAAAAGGAAAAGAGGTCAAGTGAAATCTGGCTCAATCAGAGACTTGACTAGAGTTGTGCTGGCTTTCACCTATTTTTGGAGCATATTATTACTGGTGCAATCCACACAGAGCGAGCTTGGTTTAGGAAAACTAAATTAATAGTCAGCTTTTTTTGTCTTGTTACATCAGAAACGTTTCACCACCGATATCACAAAACGCATCTAATTAATTCCGATTAAGACGTGATTTGTTCGTTCGTTTGATGCTGCCGAATCCATTCCAGAGTGTGTAACAGGATTCATATGTACAGTGGCTGATTAAATGCGAGGGGGTTGGGAGTTAATTGTTTTACACACAGAGCGTTAATATCTCGGCTTTAGCTCGTGAGATGTTTAATCTCCCTGGCCTTGTAATAAACTGAAATGAATTTAAGAGGATACATCATAGCCCACGGTATGCACTCCTTCTCTTCGCTCACAGTGATCGCCCGGTTTGCACCAGGTTTGACAAGCTTAGCTTGTTTATATCCAGGTTGAAAAAAAAACCCCAAACAGTATTGAATTGTTTTCTTTCTTTGAAATATGTGACAGCTGTGCTTCAGGCTGCTAACAGCTAAGTGCTTTGGTGTGGGACGTTTTAGCTCGTAGCAAGACCTGCTCACTCGAGCTTCACATTGTAATATTGAAATTCAGACTCTTCATGTTATTTTTCTGGTATAATATTTCCATCACTGTTGAGAAATGTTGCCTGTCTATAGCTATGAGTCATTCTGAACTTTTTGGAATTAAAACTTTTCTCTTTTAAAATAGCATCAATACATTTGTGCAGTATGTTGGGTTTTGCTTCTAACAAGCAGGTATTAGCATGTGGTGCAGATTTTCTTGTGATTTGTTTATTAATTTATTTTTTGAGCAGCATGTGGAATAGATTTTTTACCATATGCCTATATGATTACACATAAAGTATTTTTTGACCAGAACGAGGCTGAACGGGTGTTTTATAGACATGTGTGGCAAAGTGAGTGGAAATAGGTTTAAGTGCATCAGAGCTTTTTATTTTTTTAGAGCTATGAAAAAACTGTTGCCTGAAGGCATGTCAGACAGGAAACGGGTTGGCATTAAGCACTTTCCTGATTATCGTGGACATAGACTGGCAGTGGCTAGTTTATTCAGGGTGCTTCTTGTCCATCATCACTTTTGCAAAAGGAGCCACAGCCAAAGATAGCTGGACTCCAATACACTGGAATACAGCTCATACAGAGTGCTGTATTTACTTACCGCTGCTAAATTTCATAGGCTGTGCGAGATGACCTCACTGATTACTTTAACAGCACAGTTTAGTCTCTCAGGGCTGTGACGGTTAATATAACAGCCGACTGAATGACTTATACACCCTTACGTTTGACTGTAGCCCAGTAAAGGGCCTCCTGTCTTTGTTTTCCAGTCCAACCCCAAGAGAAAAACGGACTTGGGTTTGTTTAGGCTAATCGATGTATACGTTCACTAGTCAACAATGTATGGTGTTATTGGTGGATAAAAGCAGTTCAAGCCCTAGGTTATTAACCGCCTGAAAGAACCTTCAAGATGCTACTGTAGACATAGAATCCTCCAGCCAAAGAAGTCCGGTCACTGGGATATAAGGAGGGCGCTGTTGATGGACATGAGCATCCATGTTGCACTCAGTTGCAGAATCTATGATTATACTCAGGATGCCTTCTGTATAAGTGCATTTTTAGAACTCGGACATCCTTAAATAGTGTACTGTCCATCCATTATCTACCACTTATCTGGCAGGGTTGCAGGGAAGCTGAAGCCCATTCCCGCTGACTTCAGGCAAGAGGTGCGGTACACCCTGGGCAGGCCACCAATTTATTGCAGGGTAAACAGAGAGAAAAACAACCACTCACACATATGGGCAATTCCGAGGAGCCAGTTGACCTAATCTGCTTGTCTTTGGACTGAGGGACGAAAGACCCCAGTCAGCCAACAGTTTTGAACTGAGAACCTCCTTGCTGTGAGCTGACAGTGTTAACCACCTGTACCTCCGTGCCACATGTAGCGTAGTATGATGCACTGAATTATTATTTCGACCATTTAATGGCCTACTTTAGTCATTTCCATTAACAATGAAGCTTGAAAAGCAAAAAAGTTTGAAATCTAGGTTTGAGTTGCATTTTTTTTTTTTTTTTTTAAATTACCAGTCGATGAGGTTCAAAACGAGATGAAAAGACTAGCAGTGTAAACAAGCACAGAAAGGATCCATGCAAGATGGACTCAAAATAGAAAGAGGCCGGCTGTAGGGCAGGCGAACAGGCGTGCTAGTGCACACATGTGGTATGGAGTTGGTACCATATGGCCCTGGGAGGTTAATGATAGAGATCAATGTGTTGAGGGAGTTTCCATGCTGCCATTTTGTGTGCCGCTCAAAGGGTTTAGAGGAGTCTGCCTCATCCATCACTGCATTCTCTTCCGCATCTAATCAGATCCTCCTCTCTCCAAGTGCCGACAAAACTCGATTAAAGCTCTGATGGAGGCTTTTACTGGCTTCCCAGCACTTACCCATTGTGCTCGCTGTTGGCTCCGCGGAAACTATCTCTCGCCTTAATGTTTATTTATGTGTTTATTGCTGCCATTTTGATCTGTTAGATCTATAGCTAACACCCCATCCCTGCTTATAAGATCCCCATCTAAACGTGTTTGCCATTAGCACCCAAGCCATTAGTACAAGGGCTTTTGAGGAGTGAGTAAAAGTCGATACGTTTTCATAGAGAGTGATATGATGAAGTAATGTGGTTTGTGTGATTTTAGCCAGTGGTGTTCTTCTGACTGGAAATTTTAACGTGTATATGGTTGGCTTCACAACACATACAGAGGAACATTTAAACAGGATATGGGATCTCTTTGCATCCTGGTATGGATAACAATTTACAAGCCACCTCAGGACTTTATGTACTGTACAGTGCAGTGATCAGCACTGGTGCCTCACAGCAAGAAGGTTCTGGGTTCAAATCTCGTGGCCAGCTGGGGCCTTTCTGTGCGGAGTTTCCATTCCCTCTCTGTGCATGTGTGGGTTTCGTCTGGGTACTCCGGTTGACCCCCACAATACAAAGACAAGCAGATTAGGTTAGGGGTCCCCAACCTTTTTTGCGCCATGGACCGGTTTTATGTCAGAATATTTTGCACGATCTGGGGGGGGGTGTTTGGTTGCGATGTAAACTGACGGACCAGGGGGGCGCAAAGTGTTGCGATGGAACCGCTACATTCTCTGAGTCACGTGCAGTAGCGCGACCAGAGTGG
>JAQMCW010000011.1:7949635-7960228 GCA_030068335.1 Chrysichthys cranchii
GTATGTATTTTGGAGTGTCTAGAACAAATTAATTGGATTTACATTGATTCATATGGAAATAACTGCCTCGGTTTTCGCCGGTTTCGGATTTCGCCGGTTTCGGATTTCGCCGATTGTTTTCGGACGGATTACCGACGAAAACCGAGGTTCCACTGCATGCGAATCATAAGAATGTACTTAATTTTCCCCATTAGCATGGACGCCAATTAACCACATTTTGTGTGTGCAAGCATCCTCTTGTTCCTGGTCAAGTGCTCTTTTTGAGACGTAAAATATGCGCCTGAGGCGGGATTTTTAAATATCTAGAAATGTCCGTTGTTCAGGTTTTGCGTACTACATCTGCCATTCCTTTTGCAGGTGTACGTCTGCCCCTGCTGCCATCCTACCCCCAGTGTGCTCTTTTTCAAGGACCAAAACATGGTCACCCTAGTGTTTCTACGTATTTTCAATCATGTGAGTCACTTAAAAGCAAAATACAGCCAAGAAACCTTGCAAAAGAAAGACAGAGAGACAGAAAGAGACATTGTCTGAGTTGGGTTAACTCACTTAATGCTTAAATACACGTTTTCTTAGATTCAATGTTGAAAAAATGATATTAGCATAAAATGATATCGGTATAACAAGCACATTTAAATATAGTATGTACGAATCAAGAAGGCTAAATGGTAGTGGTGTAATCAGCCTTAAATCCCCCGTAGTTCCCATGGAGTGTATAAGTGATATTTAGTAAATTATCTGAAATGTCATTTTAGTTCCTCTAATTAGTTTTAATGATCACAGAAGTGAGGGAAAAAATTGTCAGCTTGTGGAGAGGTGACATCGCATGCATAATGGCTTTGATGCCTTAAATCATAATAAACGTTATTGATGTAAGATCATAACAGTCCTTAATTAAACGCTCAGAATTGAGAAATCCCTCAGTAGGATTTTAGGGCGTAGTTACAGAGCGAGAACAATGTTTGTTTGATTTTAAAACTCTGTTGGTTTCAGGCGACCTTCTGATGGCACATACTGATCAAAACCTCATTGGTCACTTTCATTTCCAGTACATCTGGAATGATCACAAATATTAAAAAAAATACACTTAGTATATAGCAAACCTGACGGACTTGTGATTGTAAAAAATAAATAAATAATTAATTAATGGGGGGGCATTTATTCCATTACGAAATGCATGTTAGTTTGTTACTAACCCTAACCCTATCCCTAACCCTAGGATGTATGTAATATGATTCTAGCAATGACCTGATACATGACTAGCAGTAATCAGCCATGTTGAAGGATGGTTGAAAAAATACATTTCGGAACAAGGGTTTGATCTGGCACTCAAATGATTCTCCAGTTTGCTCTCATAGATGAAGTATTAAAGGCTCGGTGTAGATCCCCACAGGCCAATAAACCAGTAAAAAGGGTTTACTTTTTTGGAAAGGTTGTAAGTGGAAACCCTTTTGACATCCAGAATCCTTAGCTTCTGAGTGTAGACAGCTTGTCAGAAAAAATATTCAATTAAAAAAAATGGTTTATTCCCTGCAACGAGCTGCATTTCTGCCGTTCACATCAAACACCAGAACAGGGAAAAGTGTGACTTTAACCATGGAATAGCTGTGGATGCCAGATGGGCTGATTTGAGTATTTCAGAAAACGCCGATCTCCTGGGATTTTCACACACAACAGTCGTTAGAGTTTATACCGAATGGTGCGCAAAACAACAAACATCCTGTGTACTGAGGGACTGCAAACTGAAATATGAGAGAGACTACAAAAGTAAAGGAAAAACACATTAAAGGGCTTTAATAGAAGTATCTGAACACATCCCTTTTCCACATAGTCCCCATGCAAGATGACACATTTGTTGTATTGTTCTACTAGCTTCTGGATTCCCTCAGAGAAGACGGTTTTCCGCTGCTCTCAAAGCCAGGTGAGCACCGCTTCCTTTACTTCATCACCAGAGGTTAATCTGCGACCGCAGAGTGCCTTCTTTAGTGGACCGCAGATGTGATAGTGGCTCGGCACCAGATCCGGGCTGTAAGGAGGACGGGGAAGACATTGGAACCCGAGCCGTTGCATTGTCTTTACTGTCATTGCTGCTGTATGAGGACGTGTATTGTCATGGTGCAGCAAGACTGTTTTGGACAGCATTCCTCTTCTTTCGCTGCAAATTGCAGGTTTAAGTTCATTTCGCAGCAACGCACAGCAATTTGCACCATTTACTGTTTGCCCATGTGCTTGGAAATGCATCAGAATAGGCCCATTTCATGTCCCAAAAGACCATTAACATGATTTTCTTGGGGGAGGGCTGACTTTTGAGTTACTTCTTCGCGGGTGAAGACGAATGTCCCCACTCAATGCTTTGTCACTGGTCTCCGGGTTATTGCGTGATTTTAAAATTGCATTTACTTTTTGATTGTCCCCTGTACATTGTTGATGAGAGAGATCAAATAAGAATTACCAGACTGGTCTGAGCTGACAGGAAGTCTAACTCTAATAAGCATTTTTTACAACTGTGGTGAGAAGAAAAGCATCCCAGTACACACAGCCCCTCGAACCTTATGGTAGGTGAGCTACAATGGCCAAAGACCACATAGGGTTCTGCTCTTGTCCGCCAATGACAGGAATCTGAGGCCACAGACCAGGTGATGTTTCTCCAACTGTGGCATTTCAGTGACCCTCTATACGTAGCTCCTTATTTGGGTCTAGAACCCAAAAAAGCCAAATGATCCCACTAGAATCGTTATTGTATTATATGTATTCCCTGCACTGAAAACATTACACTCGTGTGTATTTGCTGACAGGCTATGAGAAAAAGTGTGACTGGGCAGTTGAAGTGACGGTCATTCAGACATCTTTGCGATAAAATTAGGATATTATTCTAGCTAATTCAACCTAAAAATTTTCCTTTTAATTCTCCATGATTACCAACACCACTGATAAGTGGCATAAGTCAAAATGTGAAATTTTACTGATATATTTGGGCAAGGAGATGAATTATTCGTCTTTATTCGTCTTCTGCCACTTAATCCTGTTCAGGGTTGCGGGGGGAAGGTGGCGCCAATCCCAGCTGACATCGGGTGAGAGGCAGGACACACCCTGGGTGGGTAACCAATCCACCACAGGGCGACACTCAGAGACAGACAACCATTCACACTCAGATTCAGACCTACGGCCAGTTTAGAGCAGCCAATCAGCCTAATCCCCTCTGTGCATGTCTTTGGACTGTGGGAGGAAACCCATGCGAACACAGGGAGAACATGCAAACTCCGCACAGAAAGGCACCTGTGCCGAACCCGGGGCTTGAACCCAGGACCTTCTCGCTGTGAAACGACAGTGCTAACCACTCAGCCACCGTTCCGCCCGATGATTAGTTACTTATGTTATATTTTCTGATAATGATCTATATGCATATTAGGTATGCACCATTCCAGTATCAAGTCCAGGGGGTTGACAAGGCCAAACCAACGAAAAATTTGTTATTTAGGAGTTACTAACTGCCACTAGCTTCCAGAAGAGCTTCACTGCCGTGAATTTCTTGAGAGATGAACGCCATTGTTCCAAAATATGTTTCCTCAGTTGTTGTTTTAACCTTGGAAAACCCAGACCACCTTCTCATAATAGGAAAAATATCTCCATTGGCTAAAATGATGATATAGACTCAGTGAGCCCAAAAACAGGTGTTTTTTTTTTTATTAACCCTTTCCTACTACATGTTATGAAATAGTCCTTATGGAACCTCCTGGGATGTCAACTAATGTCCACCAACCAATGAGTGGGTTGAATATAAGGGTGAGATAAAAGTTAGGGTCACCTAAGACCCCGGGAGTGCTCCAGGGTTAATGATGGTGATGGAGAGCCCCACTCCAAAATCTGCCACAGGAGTTCAGTTGAGTTAAGATCTGGAGAGTAGGAACGCATATGATAGCTTATGATTCAAGGAGTCCTCGTGTCCTGCGGAAGGGGCAGAGTCATCTTGGAAGAAACTGCTCCCATCAGGGTAGAAATACTTCATCATAGGATAAAGGCGCTCAATCAGAGGGTAATCGGATCGATTTCCAGGGATGCTTCTGTCAAAAAAAACGAAAAGCATCCCCAGAATAAATAAACACCCCCACAATGTAACCGTCTCTGGTTCTTCCTATAATTTGTCACCCAGTTGTAGGTGGTCATTTAAATCCTCAATGTTGCTCTACATTTTAAGCCCTCCTTGCTGAACACTAGCAGTAGAAAGCTTTTAAGGCTTTTACAATCAGCCTGTACCCCAGGAAGTGCTGAATGGCAGAGATGAGATAGTGGTTATGTGTGGCAGGCACACTGCAGGAGGAAGCACTCAGCATAAAGACACGAGTTTAAAAAAAAATGAGCTGATACACCTGAGGTGCCGGCAGCTGGAGCGCACTCCCGTGCTGCTAGCGAATGCCTCACCATGATGCCTGCCATCTCCGATTGGAGCACTGTAACTCAGCCAGGCACATGCAACAATGTTCAATTCGGTTACCACTGGAACCGGATTGTCAAAGACATCAGGGCTTGCATTAGTTCAGGAAGCAGATTGCGGTGGCATGAAGAAAAGGAGACAGATAACTAATGCACCATCTCACCTGTAGCTGATGAGATGCATTTGGGAGACGGAAATTTAATTGGCAGGATAGGAAAGTAGCCTGCTGTTTCTAATCGCACTGAGTAATTAATTATAGACCTGAAAGATGTACTTCAGACTGGGAAACAGGGAAGAGACAGAAAAAAATAAATTAAAATAAGGGACGTGCAACTGCAGTCTAATTATCACTAAGCAAACGTGTCATCATTCACTAGTGAAAAGTGGCAGAATATTGACGGGTCTAATTGCCTTTTTGCCGGCTTGTCTGCAGAAAGAGTTTCACAATGTATTTGTATGATTTTATAATAACCATAGGACAGTTTCATAATATCACATGTGAAGATGGAGGCTACAGGGGCTTTGTCCAGTGCAGTTCTTTGTCACGCAGACTTGTCTGCTGCCGTCTCTTTGTTTTTTCTTCCTTTGTTTTTTTTTTTTTTCTATGAGAACACTGACTGATTTTGGTCAAGACGCAGAGGCCCGAGCCAGGCAATGAAGCAGGAGAACCTCGCTTAAGGGGAATAGAGAGTGTGAAGAGCTGAATAGAGATTAGCCAAAGAATTCATCCAGTGCTTTGATTCTGTGAAGTGAGGATTTCACAGCAATGGATTGGCCTGTTTTTTTTTTCTTTGTTTTTTTTTTCCCTAGCTTTCCCACAGGTTTGGAGCGAAATGTGGATATTTCATCTTTCAGGGGGGGATGCATCTCCCAGTTCCAAGCTGTTTCACACTCCTCTTAAGTGTTATGTAATCACGCTAACATTGATATACATGTATGGAAAATAAGACATGCACCTTGGCCAGAATGTTTATAATTATCTTATGTTACCAAATGTATCACATTCAGTACCAACCCACGTATGTTGCTGAACGAGACCAAATATATAACAGCTTAGATGATGTATCGTGGATTTATATTGTGTGAAAAATAGCCGCACTCTGTATGTATTGTCTTAGGTCAAATATAAATATGTGGGTTTTTTTTTTTTTTGTTTGGTTTTTTTACTGCGATGCAATCATTAAATGAGCAGTGTGGTAATTTTCGAGCCTTCTGCTTCCTGCAAGGTAAATTTGCAGTGAAATTGCAGTGAAAATTTATCAGATTATCAAGATATACTTTATCCCCTGAAACTGATCTGACCCCTTCTGTTTAAAGGACATATGGCGTGTGAATTTCTGTTTAAGGAAAATGGGGAGAACTGAGAAGCTTATTTCAGGGCCAGAAACTTCTAACCTAGGCTTGGGCGATATATCGATAAATTATCATTATCGCATTATGACATCATTCATGTCATCAGCCACCTGGATATCGTATCACGAATTGCCAGAAACATCAACTTTACTCCAGAAATGAACAGGTAGCTGGAGTGTTTTTACCGCCCATGACTACGTCAATGCGTACACAAGACGTTGTGAGTGCCCCCGGCTCCAGTTTGCATGTGCTGCATATTGTTTTGTCCATGAGCACTATTTTCATAGTATATTATATATTGTGAAAAATAGTGTTATTGCGAAAATTTCAGAAAATATCACAATATAATTTTTAGGTCACATCGCCCAGCCCTATTATAAACCAAGTTCAAAAGCAAAGAAACAAGCTAGGTAATATCGTTGGGAGGTAATCTTGTGATTTGAAACTTTCTGAAAGGTACAGTGGAACTTTTGTTCACGAGCGCCTCTGAAGACATACAGATTGGTTCCTGACTAATAAATCTGCCATAATTTTGCATCTGGTCACGACCACATAATCGGTGTCGAACAAACACAGCCTGGCCATTTTCCCCTTCTGCTTTGTCCGCGCCAATGTTTTCCCATTTTCTGTTTGAATATTGCGCAATTGCATATTGTATACCTAACAAAGACACGCGTGTCCCTTTAATTCGGTCAAGTCGACCTGGGCCCTCTGACAGGGGTCTTCAGACTGTCGAGCGGATTGTTGAAAAAATCCCCGTTGTAAAGCCGCTGATGTTGCAGAGCTACTCCAAGTGAGTCGGAGTACTTCTGTGGGGGATCTCCATCAACTTGCCTACTATGGCAGATCAGATAAAAGGAAGTTATAGGGAAGTTTTAAGCAGCTTTAAACATTAACACTGCAACTTTAAAGCGGGGTGGCACAGCAGGTGGCATTGCCACGTCCCAACTCCTGGATCCTTTATTTGTTCCTGAGCTCCGGTTAATGTCTTTCTGTACTCACTCTTCTTCCTGTGTACATGCGGTTGTTCACTAGGTTCTCTTGTTTCCTCCTGTCTCCCAAAAACTTCTAAAAGGTGGACTGGCTACACTAAATTGTCCCTAGGTGTGAATGAGTTGCTATGAATGTGTGTATGGTAATGAGGCTGGTTTCCCATCCATCCATAGTGAATTCCTGCTTCACATCCACCAGGATGAGGCACTTACTGATGATGAATCGGTAAAAGAATGAATCATTTTAAAGCATTGCATTTAGATTCGATGCATTCCTCATCCCCTCTTTAGCCCCGTTCTTACCAGATTTAAATTCTGCCGTCAAGGTGACTCCAAACCAGTCAATGTGGGACGCTGGAATTTCTTCAAAGTAGGCCGAGCAGCACTAAAAAGGCCAATAAGCCAGTAAGTCTTTGAATTGCTGAATTCAATAATTCAGAGAGAAATTACTCCAGCTCGGGGATATGAATAATTCAGGATATTATGACTTGCAAGCTCCTCCATGCGAGTGGTAAAGATGATTAATTCAACATCTGGACTAACAGATTCACTCAGCACTTCGTTTGCACTGTCTTGCACACGTATTGTCTGGTTTCCTTTCCCTGTCCTCCTGTCATGCTTCCTCAGTTCTCGCCGCTCACACGGGATACAAGAATATGTTTCAAATCCCGTTACAGGAGAAAGTGAGAAATCTGCCCTTTTTCTTTTCATTCACTTTCCACATATGTTACAGTGGCCAGCTAAGCTTAATGCTGTATGATAGAATGATCTGATCTTAAATTAATTATCGGGAGCATATGCTGTACCCACTACTGATTGATGCACTGCTGTCAGAGTTAGCTAATTATATGTACTGGCTGGAATGGCTTTGGTTTTTTATAAAGTTACGATTTTTCAGTGCTCTTATTCACGATGATATGGTTGTTTATTGAAAGGTCATGGAAATTATTACAAAAAAAAAAAAAAAGACTGAAATGATAGCAGTTTGCCTGCCAGAAAAGGCAAGGGAGGTTTTTTTTGTTTGCTTTTTTTTAGTGCATTTTGGTTGGGTGCCTTCTCTGTTGCTTTCTCTCCTTTTCCATTCTGGAATGTTAAACATTCCTCATTGTGTTGTGCAGGATGCATGCTCAATGCCAGAACGTAAACCTTTCATAATCATAAATCATCAAGTCTGCTCTGCTTAGATCCTCCCGAGGTTATTTCATGTGCACAGTAGTTGCTAAACAATTTCAGAAATCAAAGCGCTTACACAATAAAACCCCAATATTGATTCCACATCATTTTGTGGATATAACAGTATACAGCTGTGAAGAGGATGAAGGTTACAGTTGGCCAGAAACACATTAAGTCCAATGATAGATTTTTTTCTTTTCTTTTTTTTTTTATTTTGTTGTATCTCAGAGAAATCGATGGCTGACTCCACCACGGGGTGAATATGTGATCTGTCATGTAGAAAGAACAGTAGTGATGTATCACTTTCCCACGCTCCACACCAGCCTGGCCACCCGCTGGCGTTCCGGTGTCGAGGAGTCAAGGTCATTTCATGCTACTGGCCACAGAGTTTATAGTCATCACGAAAGTTACCATCACCAGCAAATAGAGCTGTTTATCACTGGCTGTCTGGTCCTTTCTAACCAACAGCATGACCTGCCACCCATGTAAGCAACGTACAATCAACAACAAGCCACCTTATTCTGCAAACAATGTAAAAGCATGGCAAGAACTGGCATTTTCCATTCCATTACTTCATACACCAATGAAACATAGCATTAAACCCACTGAAAGGTGAACTAAATAACATTGATTATCTCCTTACAAGAGCACCTGCCTAGGAGAGGGATAAGATTAGACAGCAAGTGAAAAGCCAGTTCACAAAGTTGATTTGTTGCAAGAAAAATGGGTAAGTGTAAGCATCTGAGCCTCTTTGACAAAGGCCAAATTGCGATGGCTTGCCATCACACCTGGGGTTCTTTCTGGTATGCACTGGTTAGAACCTAGCATAAGTGGGCCAAAGAAGGACACCTGATGAACCAGCAACATGTTCATGAGCACCCAAGCCTCACTGAAGTGAGGAACAAAGACTAGCCTGTCTGGTCTGATTCCACAGATGATCGCCTGTAGTTCCAGTTCCTGAAAAGTGAATGCTGCCTATGATAGAAAGGTGTCGGAGAACACAGTGCATACCAGCTTTCTGTGTATGGGGCTGTGTAGCCACAGACCGATCAGAGTGCCCATGCTGACCCCCATCCAGCATAAGAAGTACCTACAATGGGCAAGTGAGCATCAGACCTGGACTATGGACCAGCGGAAGAAGGCTGTGAGGTCCGATTAATTATGTGTTCTTTTGCAGCACGTGGATGGCCATTGTGCATGTCCGTTGCTTACTCGGGGAAGAGATGGATGTGGATGTGACACTGACTCATGTCACCTACCCAAACACTGCTGCAGGCCAAGTACACCCCTTCATCGCAATGGTGGTATACCCTAATTGCAGTGGCCTCTTTCAGTAGTACGGTGCAGCCTGCTACAGTGCAAAAATTGTTCAGGAATGGTTAGAGGAACATGAAAAACTGTTCAGTGTGTTGACTTGGCCTCCAAATTCCCCACGTCTCAGTCCGATCAAGCATGTGTGGGATGTGTTGAACAAACAAGTCAGATCCATGGAGGCCCCACGTCGTAATTTAAAAGACTTAAAGAATCTGTGGCTAGCGTCTTGATTTAAGTTACCACAGCACCCCTTCAGAGGTCTTGTGGAGTCCATGTCTTGACAGGTCAGAGTTAGGGGATCTGCACAATGTTAGGAAGGTTTTAACGTGACAGCTGATTGGTGTATCTCTGACATTACATTACATTAGCATCATCTGGCAGACACTCTTATCCTTATCCAGAGCGTCTTACATCTATCTTATTTGTACAACTGAGCAGTCGAGAGTTAAGGGTCTTGATAGTCTCAATCCCAAGTGTACACTTAGATGGCCTCAAGCTGAATAATCTTGCAATGAAGGTTGCGATCTGGTGAGCTATCTGCACTTTTGAGTGCCCGCTTCTAACGAAAAACATTTTGAAAAGTAATCCAAATGTGCGTAGCTTTTTTGAGCAAGATATTACAAAAGGATCTTTTTAATTTTGTGTGCAAGGTTGAGTTTTACATGGCCATGAGGCCATGAGAAATTCTTTATTTCCCCTCTGAGTTTTTTTGCATTTGGTGCCGGCATGGAGTCCACATGTTTGTGCAAAACTTTACAATCCATTGTGCCCTCTCCGAACACTTGCTGCAGTAGACGACATTAGGCATAAGGAATCTGAGCTTTGTACAAAGCAATGACATTGCGCGCTGCTCTGTGTGTACTGTCTCCGTACACATTGGCAGTCGTTTTCGTGTGATGTAAATTGAGTGGCTTAAATATGTTTAGATACTGTGTGTCTTAATTTTTTATTTCTGTTCTGCGCTGTAATTATTATTTTCTGTTTTATAATTATTGTGTCCTGCAACATTGTCCTGTATGCCATGTCTAGCACTGAACCACAACCAGTTCTGGTATATCTGTTCATACTGGCAATAAAGTGTTCTGAGTGCTAAACATGGTCGATATCACAAACTTGCTTACTTTTTTTTTTTTAACCACGCCTTGCGCCACAAATATTCAGTTTCGGTCAAGCACTCGTGGTGTGAACGTGTTCAGCGCATTTTTTCGTTGTGTTTCTCTGCATTTTTGCACTCTAAGTCTTCATTCTGGGTGCCAAGAAAGTGAAAAGTGGAAATGGTAGTGAGAGTAAGAAGCCGAAGCGTATAACAGTTGAAATAAAGAAAGAAATAAT
>JAQMCW010000011.1:7961311-7978726 GCA_030068335.1 Chrysichthys cranchii
CACACATTGTGTGCGATAAAGGAGTTCTCTGATGTTGTTCTCCGTGCGGATCCGTGACAATAAGAGCCGGTCTCCTTTAAGCGCCGGTCTCTTTAAACGACGGGCCGTCCAAATAATTTTTTGAATAAACGCCATGGCTACTATTGGAAGATATATGGTAAATGGATGAAAAAAATGTCCGAGAAGGAAAGCCATTATAAAAGAGTTCATTCTTTTCTTCTAGCTCTGCTACCTAATAGAAAGTACTGTGTGGTATAAAAAATTAATAAAAGCAGTGTATTGGCGTGAATTTCGACTCTTTTCGCTATACAAAGTTTTATTTATCCACAGGTTTTGAAAGACCTATGTTGGCTACAGACAGAGAAAATGCTCTCACACCTATAAAAGGAATCCATTTCCTTTGAATCTAGAAATATGATATATATTTAAGAAAACCAAACAGGGAAAAAATTTTTCTGGCAGCCCTGTTATTTCCCATCAAAGACCACCAACTGATGGTGTAATCCAACGTTCACCATTGTTCCAATTACCAGCATCCACAGAGAGGATAAAAGTCTAAGACACACTCGTAACGATGCATTTACATAGCTGAGCGTTGGTTATTATTTGCACGAACGTAATTAACAATTGATGAAGTGCTGCATGGCTTCATAAAAAAAAAAATAAAAAAAAATAGCTGGCTGGCTCTTGATTGGTGAAACTATCAGCTATCAAGTGTTTGCCTTCACACGGTCACCTGAGTAAAATGAGTTATGTTCTTGGAGTCAGTAAAAATGGGCGGGTCAAACAGGCCACTGTCAATCACAGGCAAAGGTTAGCTCATTAGAGGTGTAACACATCTGGCGGTCACCTGTGTCTTTCTGGTTTACTGGGTAATAACTACGAGGTGATATGGCGACCAGATCCTCTTAATCAAAAAGGAAATGATACGTGTGTGTTGACTTTTAATATTGAATATTTCAAGGTTGTGGGGCATATTTAACCCCCGTTTAAAGATAATTAACTACAGGGTTGTTGTTTTTTTTTTGTTTTTTGATTACCATTTTACTCATTTTCTCCAAGGAACTGATTATATGTACAGTATCTGCCACAGGTGTTCCATGTACTAATCTATTCTCTCCCCCTCTTTGTCTTTTTCCAATGCGGCGGCTGATGCCCGTCTCCCATCCACTGCGTGCTTAAAGGTAAGAATGTTTCACTGAACACAATTCATGCTTCTTTAATCATCCTAATGAGCATTGCTAGAACCAGGGGAAGCGTTGATCTCACACGGGACACCAAATGAAACAGGGTTCCACACCGGTGACAATGAGATGTATGTCAGTGACTCGTAACTCCTTTTCTGCTTTTGCTTCCATCTGCTAAAGAGATGATGAACGAGGACCTGGTGTCGGTTTGGACCGTTATCTTTTTTGGGAAAATAGCTGTTGATTTCTTAATGGGATGGAATACAGTACTCAGTCTCCGGAGTCCGTGCTATTAAATATTCAGGTGCATTCATCAGTTTAATGCATGCACGATGTCCGGAATGCGTAAATAACACAAAGCGAAACAGCTCACCGCTTTTGCCAAATTATCCCCTGTTGGCTCTGGCCAAACGCTAAAATGTGGCCATAAAATAACCATAAACACATCTTTTATCTTGGCTTCAGCTCTGACATTTTATACACTCGTCACTTCTCCTTCTCCTTCTGGCTTTATGGGATGAAACAAAAGCATGGGGTTCATTTTGGGCAAGTTGGAGAAAAGGAGATTACAAGAGAATGTGACGAGAGCAAAATGGCGAGCGCTTTGTGCTTGATCTCGCCACTGCTCTAATCTCCTCTGCCGAGCTCATTCGGGTGTCTCTTTTTATTGTCTTCTTTTTACCTAAAATGTAGAAAGAACAGTACAAATATATATATAAAAAAAAAAACTATACACACAACGGTGTCAGAGCCCGACCAAAGCGAGTGGCATATTTTCCCCCAAAGGGATATTCCACTCTCCCCTAATTGTATCCCGTCCGAGCTCGCTTTGAAACCAGGTAAAGAAAAAAAGCTGTTCTTTCTTGTGATTTTATATATAGTTTTTTTTTTATCCTCTACCATGACTGATGTTACGAAGCAACCTATTTCACACCACGCCCAAAGCTGATATTTGAAAAAATTCAATGAACTCACAGACAGAAGACGCACGTCCTTTCTAGATCGCCATCGCTTAATCTTGGCCTTCAGAGCTGCCTGGATGTCTCGTAGCACTTAGAAGTTGCCTCGTGGATTATTTCGAAAGGAAATGTCATAGAATTGAACTTATCTTCGTTCTGTTAACTTGGATTTTCCACATCTTGTTGAGCACAGGAGGTGTAAGTGTAGGTAAGGGTAGTCTTTTCCTCTTCATTTTGCAACCTTTTTTTTTTTTTTTGGTCGCACTTTCACTTGCATCATTGACCTGGACTTGACCCCTTGTGGGATATTTTGTTAACTCCCCTGCATTTATTTTTTTGGGTTTTTTTTGCCTTCTGGTAGCAATTTTTCACTCCACAGACCCATAATTTCAAAGGCGTATCGTGATGCAATGGAATTGTGAAACGTACCACACATGAAAATAGAAATCAAGAAGTTATAAAAAGCCCTTTATTTGTGTGTGTGTGTGTGTGTGTGTGTGTGTGTGTGTGTGTGTGTGTGTGTGTGTGTGTGTGTGTGTAAGCCACTAATCCACAAACCACCAGTTTTTCAGCAGTGTTTGCATATGGCGGTAACGGTTAAAACATTACAGAGAGAAAGAAAAAACCGAGAGATAAATAACGCCCCGTGAGGACGTGACAACCCTCAGATGTCTGCCTCCGTCTTCTGCTGTTAAGCTGTTCTCCCCCAAATCTTCACTCTTGCATCCTATTTATAGTAGGATTACGAGCAAGGAGGCGGGAGGGAGCGGTGAAGGGAGGGGAGGCGTCGCCATGGTAGCGATAGTCAGGGGAGGGACGGTGCGTGGAACAGCAGGAGAAGTGTTTTGTATGAGTGTGGGGTCGTTCCTCACGGATCAGCTGCACCTGGACCAAAGCCTTTCTCGTTTTTTTTTTTTTTTTTGTTGCAATTTTCTGACTTTCTTACTTTTGAGTTTGTAAATAACCTAGGAGAGAGGCCCTGATTTGACACTGATTCCTGGTCTTGAACTAATATCGGCCAATTATCCAGAATTCATTTGGAACGTGTAGATTTTATAATCCAGTTTTGCACATGACATCGACTGGTCACATGACCACTATATGTCAAAGGGGAATATTCCAGGAACCTTACCGAGAGCATTTGGAGCCCATGAATGATTAATAGACGCGCTTTTCCGAAATTTGAATTCCCGTGCTGAGAAAGGTACGAAAAAAACTTCCCAACAACCTGAAAGTTGTAACAGAAGTCTAAGGCTAGGTTTATACTTCAGAACTAACTTTGCATCCAAATGCAACGGTAACGTAAGCAGCATCGTTCACACCCGCTTGCATACTTTATGTACATCATGAGGTTTGGAAGGGGCGGCACGGTGGCTGAGTGGTTAGCACTGTCGCCTCACAGCAAGAAGGTCCTGGGTTCGAGCGGGTGCCTTTCTGTGTGGAGTTTGCATGTTCTCCCCGTGTTCACGTGGGTTTCCTCCGGGTACTCCGGTTTCCTCCCACAGTCCAAAGACATGCATAGAGGGTATTAGGTTAATTAGGCTAATGAGGTTTGGAAATGTCATCCACTAGGTGACCCACCTGAACCAAAACATCCCTGTCTATTATGTTCTTAAGTCAAGACAAACTGAAAGATTTAGATTTCATGCACACATGAGCTGTGTTTGTCTTTCAGACCTTCCGCCGTCGTCACAATTGTTGTCCTGAGCTGCATCTCTAATCCAAAAACTATGACCTTACATTCGAAAGTATTCATGAAACTCGACGAACCAGAAGTCTATAATGCAAGACATACCTTTTCGATAAATTTGAAGGTTACATGAGAGGCTTTAAAATCCAATCTCTGGTTTGTTTGTTCTCCTGCCGAAACCATGTCACATGGCGCGAGGGCTATACGTAAATATGTTTCCTGCAAATGTTATTGATTGCCCCAGATGTCAAAATATTGTTCGGTGAAAATGCCAGAGATGCACCTAGTCTGCGTGAACATATGAATAAGATATTAAGCCCGCAGGACAGAAGAGAAATAATACATTTCTATCATTCGATACAGGCCCATTAAAATTCCTGAACTACAATGGACCCAAAGCACATATTGGGTTTTCACATTAGCCCATTGTACACCAGAAGTGACACTGTACGCACAGTGCATCACACATCAGACACTACTCTTGCATGGTGCATTAATAAAAATAACATATTCTTACAATAAACATCATAAACTTCTAATCTTATAATAAACAGATTAAAGCATGCACTGTCAGTTAACAAAGAATCGATGATCTGGTGAAATTTTCAGCAGGGAGATTTAATATTTATGAAAAAGCTTTTCACACTGCAGTTTCTCAGTACGTTTCAAAAGAAAAAGAGAGAGGCAGGTTAGTGGGTGCCTGTATATATCTGTTATAATGTGAGTGGCAGGGACTTATTTTGCAGACGTTCCATTAAACATTAATGTTCTTTAGTGTTAGTGTTCAAATTACAATGATATAAGAGGAATAAAACGCATGGACATGCTGTTATAGGAAAATAATCAGCTTTAGGGCTTAGCAGGAAGTCCAGGTTATCACTTTGTATCAGGTTGCATCACACCACCCTGATGCTTGTTTTCCCTATAATAATGGCAATCCTTGTTATGTTTTATTTCTTATATGAGGGAAGAGTATAGTAGCTTTAACAGAAGTAACTGAGAAAGTGAACACGTCACTCTTCCACACAGTCCCCATACAAGATGACGCATTTGTTGTATCAAGCCATCATACTGTCTCTGATGCTGTATGAGGACGTGCGTTGTCATGGTGCAGTAGGACTGTTTTAGACACCATTCCTCTTCTATTGCTGCGAATTGCAGGTTTAAGTTTATTTTGCGGCAACATGCAGTAATTTGCACTGTTCACTGTTTGCCCATGCCCTTGGAAATGTGCTGGATTGGGGGGAGGACTGACTTTCGAATTTCTTCTTCACTGGAAAAGACGGATGCCTCCACTTTATGCTTTGCCTTTCGCTCGCTCTCCGGGTTATCACATCATTTAAAAATTGCCTATATGTTTTATATTCTCCCTCGTATATAATATAATATACCCCAAGCGCAAAAAATATGTTGCAGAATGAAAGTTTGTCACAGCAGTGGACAAATGATAAGTCCTTATCGTAGCAGAAACTTGCTTTTTTCCCCCTTTTATTCAGTATTCAGTTATTAACTCTTGATATTCTAGTTTTAAAATTAAGCAATCAGTACATCTCTCGTGAAAACCCACACTGTGTGTTACAGATGTGGTCTAGATTGGGATTGTCTCAAAAAGCACTGGAGTATTGAGTTAAAACATCTAAATGCTGCCTGTGCATGAAGGACGCATAATCTCTGTATGGATGTGAGAATCCTAGCATTGTTAAGTAGCTTGAAAAATGAAAAAAAATGGTATCACTTGGAGAGCACCGTGGTCCTAGTGGCAGGAAGAAATTTCTGGGTCCTAACCCGTTGGCTGACTGGGGCCTTTATTTTTTTTTTAAGTTTCTATGTTCTGCCCGTGCCTACATGGGTTTCCTGTGGGTGCTCCGGTTTCCTCCCACAGCCCAAAGACATGCAGATTAGGTCAACTGGCTACGCCAAATTGCCTATGTGTATGAATCTTGAGTGTGAATGGTTGTTCATCTCGGTGTTAGCCCTGCAGTAAATTGGCGACCTGTCCAGGGCGTACCCTGGCCCTCACCGAAAGTCAGCTGGGATTGGCTCCGGCTTCCCTGCGAGCCTGACGGATAAGGAGTATAGATTTTGGATGGCACGAGTTTCGTCCACAGAAGTAAGCAGACACATTGTTACACTGTCATGAGCTGCTGATTGACAGGTGACCGGATCAGGATGGCTGGCTGGCTTGTACCATATGTTCGTGTGTGCGTGATGTGCCGGGGTAATCTCCTCAAGCCACGTCAGGTTCCCCAGATCGGCCTATGTAGAATCTAACAATCCCTAAACTGCCTCCGTGGCAGCAAAGGAATTACTGCCTGTTCATGGCCATGTCCATGCCTGAGGTCAGTTCTGTGTGTGAAGGTCAGGGATATTCTTCTTAGTCTTTGGCTCTGACTGTATTAGTAACCCTCAAAGCAAAAATACGAGTGCTTTTAAAAACACAGTCAAATGATTGGGTTTTTTTTTGTTTTTTGTTTTTTTGCGTTGGGTTGAGACAATACTGAGCGCGCTCGGAGATTTAAGAAGTATTCTGGCATAACCTGGCAGCTGGGGATGGTTCTGTATTCCAATCATGATTTTATGATCGTAAAACATGAAAGCCTTGTGGAATATTCCTAGCAGGTAACAGATGTAAATAGACAAAATGGCTTCCCACGAGACAAATGAGGCACCTGCTTTACTGTTTCAGATCGTATCCTCCGCACCGCTTTACTAAAGCTTTTTTTTGTTTTGTTTTGTTTTGTTTTGCTGACACAGACCACCATCAAGCTGAAATATTTAGCTCTTAATGAAGAGACATAATATGTGACACCTAATTGACTTGCATTGTGAGAAACTGTTTATTGCTGATTTATTATTCGGATGTGTCAGGAGGAGTTGATGAATTTTCTAGAGCAGCGCGGTAGTCCCGGGCACAAGACTAATCACAGGTTTAGATGAATGCTCATTCTAATGCTTTATCCCGTCTGTAATAACAGGTGATTCACACTGAAATATGGGGGATGGTGCCAAGCAATCTAATAATAAATGGATTCGAGCATACTGTTCCAGGATTTAATAGCAAAAAACATTTAATTATTGATCTAGTGAAGCTTTCTGTGTGAAGATGTTTATTCAGCAATAATGGAAGAAGTCTTCAGTGTGAGTGTAACTTCAGGACAGTTGGAATAAAAGACAGGATGGTGAGGAAATGACTGTTTATAATGTAAGCAATAGTAGGATCTTACTGCTTCCGTGGTTATTCCACAACATGAAAAGTAACTGTAAGCAGATAAAAAGCATGATATGCCAGGTGATTGAGGTGTTATCTACAGACGTCTTTGTGAGCGCAAGTTCTCAAAAAGCGTGGTAGGATTTATAGCAATAAGATTGTCGCCAGCAGGTGAGCAAATCGATCCAAACCGGGTCAAGGTCACATCAAGGTCAAGAGTTTTTCTTCATTACTGGTCATATTTCTAGCTAGTCATTTAGCAGTTGTACATCTCATGGCTTTCCCTGTTATACAGGTGTCTGCGGTAATCGTCTGACGAAGAAACAGCAGCAGTCGCGAATGTTCATGATGGGACAATTAAGTTGCAAAGTACGTTTGATAGACTTGGTTTGTTTTCCTTTTGTCTTCCCACTTGTGTCCGGGTTTGTCTTTGGCAGCTTAAACAATTCTGCCGTCTCATCTCCCTCCACGGGCAGTGATAGATGATAAAATAAGGAGCTGTTAGAGACAAAAAAAAAAAGAGCTCGCACATGGGAGGGAAGCAAGGACACAAGGAGAGATCCACTGCTGCATGTACCAGCTACCTGAATCGGACCCAAATTTACAGTTTCTGAAAGAAACCTGAAAGAATAGTTTAAAAGCATTTATGCATTTGGCACCAGCATTCTAATACATGTATTCATGTCCTTTTTCTCCATCTTCCCCTTTGTTTTACATATAACCCTCTGAAACAAACTTAGCCGAACAAACAGACTCTGGATCAAAGCGAGTCAGGCAGCTTGGCATGGGCACAGAGGGTTTTTGGATTAAGTGAAAGAAACACGAGGAACACAAACAAGCATGTAAAAGCAGAGTTTCGGGTGAGTTGTGGTATTTGGTTTGTCACACAGATGGCAACGAGACACGTTCACTCTTGGGGTAATTCGGAGGTCTGACTTGAACTATATATATATTTCTGGCTATTGTCTTCCATATGCATACTCGTAATTGGTGTAGAACGTTTCCTTGGCAACGGCTCTGACCCAGCATAATTCCTGACAGGCACAGAGTTGAATAAATGGCTTTGGGAATTGGGGAGTGCTCCACATATCCCTGAAAAGGGAGCAAATTTAGCTTGTAGGAGAGAGGAAGGGCAGCTGGGGTATGTCGAAAGGGAATTAGCACATGCTCAAGACTACAAGACTACAAGGCATCACTGCTTCACTGGTTTGCTAAACTAAAAAGATCAGCGGTACACACACACACACACACACACACACACACACACACACACACACACACACACGTATATGTATATTTATAAATTAGATGGTAAGTTTTACGGAGCATCTTGGGGAATCTGCCACAGTTCTTCAGGAGACTTTGACTGTTGCACTTGCTTCTCCTTTTTTTGCATGCAAAACCCAGGAGCCTTCATTATGTTTTTGTCTGAAAAGTGGTCTCTAATATGTTATATTTTATTTTCTTTACTGTCACACAAACATTTTTCAACTGCAAATTAGTTTTTTGGAAACGTAATGTCTGGGGGTATAAAATGTTTTTTGCGCTGACTCGATAATGCATAATGCAGTAATGCATAAATATCTAGTGCCTAAGTTTTTTGCGCATTACTTTACATATAAATATATACAGGGCATCGTCCTGCCCCAAAAGCAGCAATACATTTTCCGTACATGGTTGGAGAAGAAGTGGTTAGATATTGAGGCTTGGACAAAAGAAGACCTCATTAATGAATGCAAATCTGAGTCACTCCACAATGCATTTAGCATTCATTCATTCAGTCATTCATCCTTAGCAAGTGCCTGGGCAGGTTTGTGATGGTGTAAAATTTGGCTGCTGTTTTATATTTTTGGAATGGACAAGTTCTAACAAATGGAAAAGTTGGCAGCACACATCGCTAACAGGACATGTCTGAAATCCACCAATAAGTGGACAGGATATGAGTCCACAAAACCCACAGAACAGCCACGGTGATGGTAGTGGCAACGGCAAAACGTTAACCATAAGGTACTGGCTTCAACAGAAGAGTGCATGCTTGAATTTCAGCAGCAGGTGCAAATGTCTCTATAATGTCTCATCACAATTATATCATAATATATCATATATAAAATGGGATTCGACATGGAAAGAAACAGATGATAAATGACCTCTTTAAGGTGTGTAGCCAGCTAATTAGCATGCAAATGCTGTGTAGATAGACGCTATTTAGAGTGAGGACAATGTGAAACTAGTTTTATGCTTTTCTAGTTAAAGAGCAACAAACCCGTGATGTGTCGCTAAGCACCCAGTACGGCGGAATAAAGTAACCATCTTCATCATTATAATCTGACACAAAGGACACACAGTCTTTTACCAAAACCCTATTGGGGTCATTTACAGTGTGTCAAGTAATAACCATAAAAGGTGGCTGGAATTGCACAATGTAAAACCAGCTTTAGAAGCTAAAACTTAACTACCCGCCATGGCGTTTAACCACATTTTCCAGCACAATCCCTTCATCTCGGTTGTCCTTTTGTTAAATAGATTCTAAATGTGAAGCACATTTTGCGCTACTGTTGGGAAGATGAAGGCCACAGTGAGTGTTAGGTCTTCGTATATCCAGATACAAAGTACAATTCATAAATAAATATTAGAGTCCTTTAGAGGCAAAACATTTTTTTTCGAGCTTTTTTCCTGCGAACATTTGCAATGGTTGTCCTCAGTCTGCTAGCTCGGAGAATACAGCAAACGTGAGTGGAGGTCTTGGAACTTTGTTAACTTGAAAAAGCCAGGGGCAAGCAGAAGTCACAGCGGAAACCACTGGTGTCTGCTGCCAGCACAAACCCCCTTTTCAGAGCACGCTTGTTCAATTCTTGCGATTCAGCAACCACAGGTATTCAGCACTGAGAAGCATTTGGAGGACGGCATGTTTTTGGAACTTTCTTGATTAATAACAGATGCTTGAGGACAAAAACCTCACGACTGTCCTAAACAAAGACTTTCTCAACACTTCAAGTATTGTATTGCTTGTTTATTCTAAGACATTTGTGTGTGTGTGTGTGTGTGTGTGTGTGTGTGTGTGTGTGTGTGTGTGTGTGGTTGAATTCCGTTATCATTTTTGAAGTGCTCCATACCCCTTTCCTTTCTCTCATGGCTGATTTGAGATGGGTGACATTGGATTGGTGAACCATGTCATCTCATGCTTCTACCTAGGAAAATGAAGGAAGAAAATTAACACCTGCCACAGAATAGACTGATCAGCATTTATCTCTTTTTCTGTTGTCACCCACACACTCTGAACACTAAATCTGACACGACTGAGTGGAAACTAGCTTGTCTTGTTGTCTCTCTTTGAGAGCGCCGTTGAAACCCCAATTTCAAAATCTGGGATTGGGTCGAGCCAAGCTTTCTTCTTTTCTTCACCTCCTTTTTCTCTCTGCATCTCTGTTGTTTTCATTTTCTCGTCTTTCCTTGGCCCCCTGTAAGCAGACGAAGGTGAGCTTCAGCTTTTTAATAAATTAGTCTACTGCTTCCTGGAAATCTTGGCCTTCACAGTCTTTGGGTGTCGATTGCTTGATAGACAACCACTAATCTGGGCCAGTACCTTTGCTTCACCTCAGCTTGTTCATGGAGCTTTGTTCAGTATAAAGTACTCCTGGCTCTGCTATCAAAGCTTCTCAACAAAAGTCCATTATGATTTTTTTTTTTAGCCTTTTTGGGCCTCCATGTGGTGCAGTGGTCTGAAAATTCAGCCTATCTTTAGAGGATCATGAATTCAAGTGCTGCCAAACCCATCATTGCCCTGGTGTCAAAGAAACCTTAATTGACCCCCCTGCTCTCTGGGTGGTCCTTTGCTACCAAGTAAGTCAACGCTTTCCGAGCCAATCTGTTGGTTTATGTGTGTTATAATTGGAACCAAGTAAATTGGGATTTAAAAAAGTCCACTCTTGACCAGACAGACCAGTTTATATGGGTAGTCCAAGACCACTTGGCATTGCTTCTGTTCTACACATGTGTTCAGTACTTAATGGAGCCCAGGATTTGAAGTTTACGTCTGCTAGTCGGGTTGTTTAGTTGTGTAGCTTCCCCTTGTTAAAGGGTGCCATCTGCTCTTATTTGTGAGGCGCTATAGTGTGATAAATAGTTCTCCCTTTGGGATTCTTCTCTGGTAATGAAACGGTCTTGTTCAGTGTGCTTTTGGCTAGTTGACAGAGCATGTTAACTGGTTAATTCCGAGTGACAACCTTGTAGGGAAAAACACTATCTTGTGCCGCCACAAAAGCACATCTCGATGGATGAGGATGAGCAATATCGGCTTGCCACTCACATGCTGTGTTATAATGACATCAAAGGCAATAAAAGAGCAGCTTGTGGTGGAGTGGGCAGGAGCTTACATCTTCACATTCGTGGCTCAATGGTCGTTTTACAGGGTTAGCTAAGGAAGTATCCCATATTTCATCACATATTTTGTAGGTGGTTAAGCCAAAAAAACACACTATGGGATTAGTCTATCCGGAAAATGCAAGTTAGGTTCAGGCCAGTTATCTATTCATGGTCCAAGCTGAGTGATGTTTTATAGGTTTGACTGCAAGTGCACCTCCTACAGAAGATACATTAATAGTGACATTCACAAATCAATGCATTTAGTGAAAGACAGAAGGGACATGAAACTTCTAGAAGTTACTTGCACAACACCGAGCCTTGCAGCCATTAGCAAACACAGTAGGGCAGCAGAATTTATGCATGTCTGAGCAGCAAACGAAATTAATTTATTTTCAGACATTAGCGGGGGGAAAAAAAATGCCATTTGTCTTTAACGTCCTTTATTCCCAGAAAGGAAGCCAAAAAGTGAGCTAGCTTCAATGGTTGCTTCCACAGAGCCAGAGCTAGGTCCTGTCAGGCTCTGTCGCCCTTCTATTTCAAGGGCAAGATTCTGGGTAAACAGGCCTCTGTGTGTTGCCGCTCTTTGTCAGGCACTCATGCCTCTCCTCTTGCTTGCCGTCCTCGCAGCCAGAGGCTGTCTTATATCATCCATTATTTAACAAGCAGAGAGCTCCCTGCACCTTGCTAACAAGCATACCCGCTCCTATTGTATCCTCAGAATCTCTCTTATTAGTGGCCTCTCCCTGTCGTCAACATACCATCATTAGGACCATTTACGCCAAGACTAGCGCTGGAATGGGAATAATAGTAATTGGTGCCTTGCTGCTGCATGTGTAGGTGTGTGAAAATTAGAAATACAGAGCGGTTCAGGGGGCGGGATTAGAAAAAGAGTCAGGGCACGTATTTGACATCTGCTCTTTGCAGTCAGTGCTACATGTAGATTGGTATCTGAGTATGTTAGCTTACTTTCCATCCCTGCCTTCATATATAAAATAGCACGGGATGACGTTTGGATTTGCCCCATGTTTTGTAAGCAGTTTGTGGCCTGGAGGGATGGATAAATGGCCACCAGAGAGAAAACATTGTGCTTGTTGGAGAAGCTCCATATGCTTGACTTTACTGTGCTTTAAACCATTTGGTTTCTTCTAAAGCATTTGCTCAAGGAGGGAGAAAATGAGATTCCTTTTAATTTCATTTGCTCTTAAAATAGTTAGCTAAGGAGTATGATGGGACTGTGTCTCTTATCAAAATCCACCCAAAAAAAAAAAAAAAAACCCCACGACTGGTTAGTGTCTTTGGCAGTCATTTTATGTGCTATTAAAGAGCCTGAGTCATTGACATAGCCTGACATAGACATCCTGAATTTCTGCAGAAATCTCCCTAACTCCTCGTCTTCCTGCTAATGCTGTTTCAGTTCAGTGAGAGCCTGGTGATTATATTCTGAGCTCTAGCAGTTTGGTCAGCAAACTTCCTGCCAAAACTTTCTTGAAATTGATTCGCTTTCTTGTACACTACACTGTGTCAGTACAGTCACTAGTATGATGACAGTGTTGACAGAAGGCATGAGGTACTTGGCAAGGAGCTGTTCCTCTGCAGGTTGGACTATTAAAGCCGGCTCTTTTACATGTCAGGAAATCCATAAAGCTTGCACCGCCACCAAAAAGCGCTGGCATACGGTACGTATACCACGTCCCGCGTTCATCCCTGAAGTGCACTTGGAAACTTTCAGTACCTTCTGCGAGACGTCAGCTTGTTATGAAATGCCTGACTTTTCATAAGTTCCTGCCCAGTGCTGGCCATGCACTGTTTTCTCAGCTATGTTTTGTATTCTGTACCTGTTGTTCTCCAAAAAAGCCATTTCTGTATACCCGGTCTAACCTGCCAAGGCACAGATACCAGTAATAAGTGCTGATGTAATCATACATCAAGGCAATACCTGGAGAAGCATAAGGTGGCTTCTAAAGGCAAATTTTAGTCCACCTTCGTGTAGCGCTTTAATCTCTGACCGCAGATGGATAAGCATGAGTGGGCCAGTATCAGAGCAGGTGTAGATATATGCATTCATGTGCTGCATCAATAATGCAAAAGCACACGTTCACTTTGATACTCAACCAGCTTTTCACATCGCTTATAAAACAGCCGAGTGCATTTTGCATATCATACATCATCACAGCTAGTTAGAGGTTTGGCAGCTTTATGAGAAAGGGACAGAACGTAGTGCCTCACCTGTCATACGGCATACATTAGTCGCAAAAAAAAAAAAAAAAAAAAATCAGACGAACTCAGGTAATTGCTGCCGTTTTGTATTGTTGTTGATGCGACTAGGGGCGATGGGAAATCAATCCAGATTAAAGTAATAACCGAGAGTGCAGTCAGTGCAATTATCTCTACTGATTGTCACTGCACACATTCAAATTAGATCGCAAAAATAGGCATGTTGCTCACAGTGATGAGCATGTCGAATTAATTTGGATATAATTTGAAAATCCTGTCGTTTTGGCTATCTGCTTATTATTTCATGTTACCCATTAGGATCGCAGGTTATGTGGGGAGATTCAAAATCCATCAGAGTAATCGCACCACATTTTTAAATTGTTCCAAGCTAATTAGTCATGTATAATTACTTTGCTCTCAGCAATTTATACAAAATCGATCACTGAGTGGACTTGTTGTTACCAGCTTCTTCTTCTTCTTCCTTTTTTTTTTTTTTTTTTTTTTGAGTTTAATAAAGGTGGACGGAAAGCAATATTCTAGAAAACACTAAAACACTTTACTCACTGTAAGTGGTTTAACTTGTTTATGTTGGAAGTCTAAAGCCCTGTCAACTACAGTGAGTCACTTTGTCAGTAGTGTAACCTACATAAGTACAACGACCATAAGAGTTCTATGGAGTTAAACTTGTATAGAGTTTTACCTCTGTTCGACACGCTGTTGCAGCCCCCCTGATTTAATAATGGTTTGCCTGTAAAAAAAACACATGAAATACTGATAACACCCATAAAAATGTTTAAGTTGATTTATTAACAGGGTCTACAGAAGCGTCTAAATCTTGCCAATTAATGCAACGAATATCAAATATTTAAATACTAAAATACATAATATATAAAATATAAAATATAAAAAAATTACAGGGAGGTGACTGACAAATAGATTCATTTTGCCCCTGTAGTGTGATTTAACAGCAACCTGAAAATCACTTCACTTGATTTTGTGCACAAATAAATCCGACTGAAGGGCAGGTATTAAATTGGCCTAAGCCTGTTTCCATCATCCCAAACAAATTAAAACTATTACTGTGGTTTATGAGTTTCTCAAAATTAGGTTCCAGTATCTTAACATATTGAAAGTTTCTTGTAAAATTGACAGTTCGACAACGTTTAAAAAACTTGTTAATTTTTGGTTAATTTACATATTCCTTGTGAACAGAAGATTTATTTTATAGTCGTATTGCATTTTGATCAGTCTTTAACTCTTATCATTGCTATTACTCGCTGGTACATGCTTGAGTTTCAGTTTGAGTTTATTTTTCAGGGAGATCCGTTGGTGCTCCAACCCCACAAAAAACTTTTATAAACATTTATTTGAAATATTATGTATTTTGTGCAGTTCTTCTTTGCGAATCACTCACAACACGTCCACTAACTGCGCCCACTATTTATCATATTGGTTGTGTAATAAAGGCCCTAGTATTGCATGCAAGTATTCAAACTTAAGAGCATCTGTTGCAGCATTCCAGAAAAATATATGTATTGATATGACATTGATATAGATCAGTGGTTCTTAGACTTTTTGGGCACGACCCAAATTCAGGTCCGGTGGGTATGTCGCGACCCAACATCCCACCCCACCACCCCCCGGGGAAATGTTGCTGGGGGGGTCGCACGCCGTCAAAATCTTGTGGGGGGGCACGCGCCGTTAAAATGTTGCGACCGGGGGACGTTTTTTCTCTAAGACAAAAAAGATTTTTATTTAGCCATACCCTCGCCACCCATTCTTGAGACCCATACTTTAAGAACCACTGATGTAGATCGTCTTCTTTGTCCAAGTCACCAGACCCATGTTGGAGGAGCCCCCCCCCCCCCCCCGCATACCAATATGAAGTATTCTGCACATATAGAATATGTATTTTTTTTTTCCCCTGAAAAGAAGTTAAAAGATTCAAGAAATCTTTTTTTAGATCAGTGACAGCCGTGAACAAGCAGGGATTTCTCTTCATCTTGCCAAGTGACTTGCATATCTACGGTATTGCATGGCCAGAAAAGCTCATCTATTCTAGCTCGAGTCAGAACATTGTCACTCACAGGGTGGCCAAAACCAGACATATCTATGATGAAATCAGACACTCCAACAAGTTTCATGTTCACAGATTAAGCCTTAAACTAATTTAACTGTCAGTCAAGTTCCCTAAAGAGAAGCATTTTAGTTTGATATATCGTGTTGAGGTGGAGAAGTGAAGAAGTCTTTTGTACAGTTCTGTGACGATGAGCTGGTTCCCACAGCTAACAGGTTTAAATTAATGGTGCTCTCTGAGCAGATGGAGAGCTGATATAACAAAATAAAAAAAAAAGCCTCTATAAGGGTTAGATTGACCTTTATTACTATAAGGTGGGATGAACATTGTGCTAATGACTCATAGCGCCGCAGTGTCTTTTAGCGGTAGTACAGCAAACTGTGCTTTCAGATATTTTCCAGAGTTTAGGATACATCACATAAAACAGCACATGTCAAATGTTAAAAATGCATGTTGTAGACCTTTATTAGTGAAGTTGGCCTTAATTCTTTCTTGTTAGCATTGGTGTATTTAAGTGTAAATTCAATTGTTGTTTCGAATATAATATGTATGTATACATTAAACCATGCATGTACACAAAGGTTTAAAGCTGGAATTGTGTAATTAGCTTTAGCGTTCTTTTATGTCTAGAATAAAGAAACGGACCATGTTCTGCTTATGGGCTCAGATAAACAGGAGCATTCTTCAAAGTGAGATTAGCGTAACAAGGATCCCCGCCTCTTTTCAATAGTATGAGTCGTTTAAGTTCTGGCTATTGTATTGTAACGTCGTCTTAGCAAAAAACATCCCAAACAATAATTTTCAAAGATGAAATCTTTAGCAAAACTGCACCAATTCCTGGAAAAGCCTTACCAAGTGTGAAGACAGTAACAAATATGAATATTAGCTTTAGACTCATTTAAATTAGAACATCATTTTGTGGTCGTGCAGCAAAAACACCTTCAGACACATCAAGCCTAGAAAGCTTCTTGAAAAGCTGTTGGGTTTTTTTTGTTTTTTTTTTGCTTTTTTTTCAGACAGCTCAATCAGAGTTTATGTCCAACAGCCCTGTCTGGCATACACTTCAGTGCAGGTCCCAGAACAGGCTCGGGTGGCGTTAGCAAAATTGGAAAGCTGGTGGTGCTCTAATGCTGTCAGCGCTGTAATTTGACAGTTATGAAATTGGAGCCATTTTTGTGCATTACAAAAAGGCTCTTGGCAACTGCTTGCTGGACCAAGAATACAATGCTCAATGTGTTTTTGGGGAGATAGCAATTAAGCACCTTTTCTGTGAAAACCTGACACAAAAAAATGAACAGGATGAAATCCCTGTTCAGTTCGACTTATTGCAGCCTTTTTTCTTGCCTTCACACTTAGGTCCATTAGCCATTATTTTACCCATTTACATCACCCTTCCCTTTATTATTACATCACAGAGGTATAACCCAATGCCATTGGCTATATCTGAGTCTGTTTACCTTGACATACGACATTAATTTGTTCCTGGAGCAAGGTCGTGTGTCAAAAGTGTCGTAAGACAAATCGAATTTCCCCATTAAAATGAATGGAATTACTAATAATTTGTTCCAAACCCGCAACAAAACACACCAATTTCTTTTGTTACGTGTTTTTAAATAAGAGAAATGTACAATATAAATAACAAATAATGTATAAAACAATAATAACACATAATAAAAGTGAATGTAAAGAAATAAACTGGTTTTATTAAGTGTACTTTA
>JAQMCW010000011.1:7978869-7990287 GCA_030068335.1 Chrysichthys cranchii
AGGACGGACGTTGGTGGTGGGAGGAGGAAGAGATTGTCGGAGGAGGTTTGTTTACATGACGTACGTCGCCCTCTATCACCAACTGAACACTTGCTATACACTTACAGAACATCGCTAAAATTTATTCTAAACTTTCCGTATCAATAAACTTATGCTACACTTTAGCGCTAAACTTAACTTAATGGGAGAATTACTCCGCCCAACCTCGTATCCCAAAAATGTCGTTAGTTTTGGGCACTTGTAAGTCAAGGTAGCACTGTATCTGCATTTAGACTTAAATCTGAAATGGGGGTGGCCTAAACTTTTTTTTCCTGAGTTATATCTCAGCTATATCACTCAAGTTCATACTCGATCTCAACTTGAGATGTTTTAATCACAAAGTCACCATGACCCGGATGAGGCAGTTAGTAAAGATGAATGAATGAATGAACACAGTATGTTTATTTGTTCCGCGAGCTTCATATCTGACCACTCACTCTCACAACTGATGCGCGTCTCTAACCTCAACCAAATTTCCTGGGGGGAAAAAAACCCTTAATAGTCTGCCTTTTGTGTGCATCTGTATTTGTATCTGTTTAGAACGCATTATGTGCTCAGTTTCGAATCATGTATTCATATTCAGTTACACCCCCATACCTATATATAATGCTTTTGAGATAAGTACCATCATTATTTGCATGCCTGTTTCTTTGTGACTGAAAGCTGTATAATTATAATGAAACTCTGGAAAGGAAGCACCTGCAACAATAGACAGGAGCGAGAGGTTTTGACATCAGTTCTCCAAATACCTTCTCATTTCCATGATAAACCTGGGTCTTTTCATTTATGCTGTGATCCCATAACCCGCAGTAATGTGTTTATCTGATTGAATCTGTTCGCTGCGTGAAGCTCTTTGAAATTGCATTGGAACAGTCCTTCACTTAATGAAAGGCAAAGCAAACGAGCTGCAGGAGTTCATCACTGGCTCGCCGGTGAGGATTTGTTTTCGCTTTTTTGCTCTTTTAGAGAAGAACGTGCATTTAATCTCATGGGGATTTTCAAAATAAACCGTCTCGTTTAATGAATCGGTTAAACAAATGCGTAGATCCATAGATACTAGGGAAGACTGTGACACACCTAGAAGTAACGATATATACAATGCATTCAGCTTAGCGAGCAGGTTCAGAACAAGTGCCCTATTCTTCTTTGTCCACACTGTTTTGATTTGGAGATCGTAAGGGAAATGCCTTAGCAGGGCTTCCCCAGGTCATGAGGGAAGTGATGGACAGGCATGCGGTGTTAAACCTCTGAACGCATAATGCAGATGAACACACCACCCCCTTATTTTCACCTCTCACCCAACATCAGAGCACAGCACTCTAGGACTTTTTAATGGCATGGACATGTGCCAAAGCCCTCGCTCTTCTCATTCAGCAGTGCTGATTGATGGCACATGGGTCAGACCAGCGGAAGCAATGATTCCACAGCGCAGCCCCACAAATCATTGAGCGAGCAGCTCAGAGACCGACTACCAACAAGTGGGCTACAAATCTCCCTCATAAAAGAAAACAAAGTCTTGGGATAGGAAACATGGTGTTAATTCTTCTCCTAAAGTTCAGCAGTGCTCCCCTGGTGCAGGCGATGCAGCCAGGAAGACATTTAAGGGGTCTGAAGATGAAAAACGCTAAATAAAAATGAAAGTCACTCTGTGATCTGAATTAATTACTATGATCCAATCATGCATGTAGGCTGGATGCCAGACAGAATTTGTTGTTCAATTATTTCAGGCACTGTCTACCTTTAAACAAAGGTTGCCGTATTAATAACTCACATAGGAAATAAAATACATTTATGATAGTTTCGTTCAAAGTGATTCAAATAACATGTTGGGAACTGGGGAGGGTATGATACCTTATAAAACCCTTTTCTTTTCCAACATTCAACCTCCACTACTTCATCACCTGTCACTTTGTAATATCCAGATTTATGAACTCTGCAATAAATAAATAAATAAATACATACATACATAAACGGGTAGCTTTGTTTCTAAAATCTGATTGGTTGAGCTGCATTTGAACCTGCTGTAAAATCATCAGTATATACACACACACACACACACGCGCACCTGTGACCCTCGCACAATACGTAAATGAATTCACTCCTTCTGCAGCAGGTTTTAAACCCATTAAACTAATAAACTCAATCCATTGTTAGGTTCATCGCATGCCCTGTTCTTTCCACATGTTGTTGCCTAGCAACCAAAGCTTACTGTTGGCGTACTACGTTGCGCGGTGGTAAATTTGTTTCCCAGGAATGGTAAAGGAGGCAAATGTAAGTGGAGGTAATTTATTGGAGAGGAAAGCCATCCAAACAAAACAGCGAAAACAAGAGCCACTGGCGTGAAATATGGATACAACACAGGAAGCGTATAGGTTACAACTGACAATATGGCACACACACGCACAACAAGAAGAAACAACAACAACAAAAACAGAAGCTAGATGGTGAGACAATGAAAAACTGGAAGGGGATAGTGACGCTAACAAGCTAAACACCAGCTACCAGCCAGGAAGTGCGTCTTCCGAGGCACATGAACTGCCCATGATTGGCTAGTGTCCTTATGACTGACAGGCAAGAGTGAGTATAACACTGCTTTCTGAGAGCACAGGCAAATTTTGCCCTTAAGAGCTCCAGGAAACAGATAGCCATGGCATCACCGGGATTTGACCCTTATTTATTCTATTTTCTTTTAAGAAAGAATTCCATGTGCGAGCCCCAGGAAGCTAGCGTACATGAAATTCTTGGGGCAATGGCAGATGAACCACAAGCTGAGCAGTCAAAAACTGTTTTTTGCTTTTCTGATGTTTGCGTTTCTGCCCTTCTATGCAAAACACCTTTTGTGCTCGTGACAACGGGCATTGTGAGAATCAACCCTAGGCAAGCGTGCCCACACTTTTGAACGTTTGGTTGTCTCTGCCAGTGCCCCTAAGAGCAGTGTGTGAGAGAGAAAGCCGCCCCGCCCCGCCCCTTGCACACAGGCTCGGAATGAGAGAGCAGGAGAGAGAGATCTCTGTTCCGGATTGGGAATAGCGATAATGCATTATAGACGAGCGTCTTAATCAGAAACAGAGCTGGTGAGATAAAACATGCACAAAAACCTTTATGTAGCAGGACTGAATAAGTACGGAGTTTATCGATACTACGGTCTTTAATAATTTAACACCAGGGCCCGTTTAATAGCGCATTTTGGTACCCCTGTTGAAACGTGAGATATAGTGTACTTACTGTACAAAATTAGCTGCACTGGATGTGTGCTAGGTTAACCCCAGTGTAAAAAAAAAATTACTGTCGATTTTTTAGGGTTGCCGGTAAATTACCGTAAAAATCTTCGGTCATTTTTTTTTTTACACTGCAGTGAGTGGATAATACGCATTTGGACTGGTCAGAGAATATTTCAAGAGATTCATAGTTAGCCTCTGGGTGGATTTTGTGAATTAGCCAAAGTTTTTTATTGAGCAAGAAACTGCGAGTGGGATGCAGGGTGAGAGTGATGCTGACACACGGCTGAGTCATAATGGAATGGAGGCAGGCAATCAATCAAGGCGTTTTGTACTTCTGACAGCCTGACATGGCTCGGGTGTTCAGCTGCGGTTTGTTTCGGCCTCAGCTGAACACACGGTCGATGTGTATAAATCCCATTTGGAGGCACATCTGTTGAAAGACACTCGTATCAGTCAAGGGACGTGTCCGAATGTCACGTTTACGCACCGAGAGCAGAAAGAGAGACATTTTGCTAACACTATGGCTGCAACTCTGCGCATGCTAGAGAGTTTGATGAGCTCAAGCACACAGCGACTGTTTCATGTGAAAATTAGTGCGTGTGTCACCACCTGATGCCCGTTGCATTTAAAGCCACCAACCGTAAATTACTTTCAACTCTTTTCTGTTTAACGCTTCGGGTGATTGTTGTAAGGAACCAGCGTCAGGCGACAGCATGGTAAAAATGCTAATTAAGGAAGTGCGGCGCTGACAAAGTCCCTCTTTGAGTTTTTTTCCTCTTCCATTTCTAATTTTAAGCTGGCTTGCATGTGAACTTCTAACAAAGTGAAGGAGCTTTCCTCGTTCTGCCGTAATCATGCTTCATGTGTGCTCTGATCCTCACTGGGAATAGAAGTGTGCTCATCATCTCAGCACATAGAAGTGCGCACACGGTGTCAGGGAGAAGGATTAAGATGGCCCAGAATTGCTCAGGGACTTCCTTTCACAGCTGTTTCGCAATGATACAGGCGATTTGTCTGAGCTGAGATTGTCACGTTTCTCAGGGGTGGAGATCACTGAGTGGTATTAGTCTTGTTTTTCACACTCTGTTGCAGTGATAGCCTATTAATTATTTTTCTCTATTTCTGAGCAAGCAATCGAAAACTCCATTTGGGAATGGGAGTGTGGTGGGGTGAACGTGTGTTTGTGTGTTGGGCAGGCTTTCTTTTTGAGTGTAGACTCTTCAGTTCATGGTCATTGACTGGGGAATAGACTTGAGAGCGCTTTAAACAGGCATCGAAGACGCTTTGTGCTATCTCTGCTGCTCAGAATGGACTGGGTAAGCAATGTCAGAGCACAAAGGACTCAGCATATCTCTTCCCCCCCTCCCCGTTCTTTAGAGGATTGTGTACAGACTTGTTTAGAGACTTGGATGTGATGCGTCGTTGCTCTCACATAAGCACATGTTTCGTTGCGGCATTCCAAGGGAATCCATTTTTTATTTATTTAAAAAAAATTTTGCATTTATTTTCTCTCTCATCACCATGACGCCTCCAGAAACTGAGAGGTGTCGTCAAGAAGGTGTGATCATGACCTGCGATGGTGTGTAGAAGAGATGTGACCGTCGTTCCTGTGAGAGAACTTTTTCACTTCGCCGAGCGTAAAGTTGCGGGTGCAGTTGCTTGTTTCTTGGCTGCACGTTTTTCCCAGCAGAGTAGAAACTCTGCTGGAAAAAAAAAAGAACATAAATAAGAAATAAAATGATTTAGCACTCACTCATGATGTCAGGGGATTGCCTCATAGTATGACCTGTGCAGGAAGGAAGGATGGAAGGAAGGAAGGAAAGAAAGAAGTAGGGAAGGAAGCCATCAGTATGCAATGTAAAGTGCTTTTTTTTTTCGCTGACAAAATGAATATGACAGAGGTGGAGTTGAGCTCTTGTCCTTTTGGGAGATCATGGATCAACACAAAGACTTCCTGGCCCCAACTTCCCATCTTCCCATCAAAGACACTGTTTAGCCAGCCTTGCCACGGATGCTCAAGATCCTGCTGTACTTTATGGCTCGTTGCCAGGCAACAGAGGAGAAGAGATTCCTAGCCCCGGCAAGTCACCTTTAAAGAGGAGGCAGTCCGGAGCAAGGCTCTATCTGCCTGATAATGGACAAATCTCTTCAGCTTCAGAACACTAGAGCACCTGAGCGGGGTTAGATAGATTGCATTGGAGATGTGTTTCAGATTTTTTTCTTCTTCTTCCTTTTTCTTCTTCTACCTCATTGCACTGCTAACTGCTATGTATGTGCCAAAAGATAACAGGTGTCAGGCAAAGTGTCGATGGGCTGTAAATGCATCCGATTTGTTTCGAACCACACAGGACAACCTCACATGAATAGGTTTGATGAAATCGGCTTTCCAGGGGCTGCTCTCCAGAGCGTCATTATGCCCCGCTTCTAGCAAGGCAGAAGGTCCGTGGCTAAAGTTTTTCACCCTGCATTATTTAAAATTTGGAATCAATAACACCACCAGTGAATAAAATACTAAATAAAATGCTCATAAAAAGCACTCGTGAAACAACAGTCATGTTCAGGGTTTCTCTGGACCTTGACCTTTTTCGTGCGCTTTTTCTGTGATTAGACCCAGGATATCTCCGTGCTCGAATACTCTTGCTATTCCTGTTGCTTTTCGAATTTTCACTACCACAGGGTATTTAGTGTTAGAGCGAGAAGTCATGCAATTATAGAACGGTGAGTGCAAGTACCCTTAACTGCAGTTAAATTGCACGAGAGAACTTATCAACGTCTCGCTCCGGCATTTGGAGAGGTGAAAAGTGCAGCACACTCAAAAAGCAAACTAACTCGGCTTAATTGCGATGAGTTTACCTTTGCCACTCAGCCCCCACATACTATTACAGGTTGTTTAGCAATAAGCAACACAGTGGATATGAAGGCACAAATAGAGCCTTAACAGGATTTTTGTTTTCATATACAAACCATGAGGCCTGTGGAATGCATTCGTTATGTAAGGAGTAAAACCATTATAGGTAAATAAGCATTGGTAATCGATCAACAGTGTTTCCGCCGAAAACATTTCTCCGTGACGGCCTGGCATGCCAAAATCTTTGCTGCCTCGTCAAAAAGAAGTCAATCATCCAAGCGATGCCTTAAAGACTCTGGGAAGCCTGATTCCCACTCCTGCCCCCGCCCGCATGCGCGCATTACGGAATTCAGTTGGTTAATGGCGCTAATATTGGCGCTGTATTACGGTTTCATTTAGCAGACGCTCTTATAAAGCTCTAATGAAATAAGCTTACTTAGGTATTATCCAAGCAAAAGAAAAGCAGACCAAGTAGGTAAATAGAGCAGGCGTTTAGTTAGGTTGGGGACGACAATGCATTGTTTTCTTCACTCTCTCTATTACAAAGGCGTGTTAACTTAGCTTTAATCCCATCTAAGGTTGGATCATGAAAGTCAGTGCTAGTAGTTTCCTATATGATCGCTATCTAGTGAAGCAAATTGCAACGCAGATTTCAATGCTTCATCTCCATGCCACATGAATGGCTTTATATTGAACCTGTTCTTCACACTCTCTTTTATTTCTCAAGAAATACACGCACACAAAAAATATTCGCTCGATGGTTTTTTGCCGTGCACACAGCACAGAGCAGAAGTTATTAGTATATATAATATATATATATATATATATATAACAGTGCTTCTCAAATAGTGGGGCGCAGCGCAGTGTCATGGGGGTGCGTGTGACCCTGGGGAACACGCTGTTTTTTTTTTTTTTTTGCATGCCCCCCCCGTTCTCAAGATTCGGGGGGGGCCCTAAATGTTTTCATCTTCCCCAGGGGGGCGCCACAGAAAATAATTGAGAAGCAATGCCTTATAGTATGTTGAAACTAAACTAATCTTACAGGAGTGCATTTCACCAGGGTTTTATCATAAAGGAGTCAGTAGGGGACCGTCTAAAAAAACACATGACATGGACAACTGTGTAGAATTCTACCAAGATTATCGTCATGTACTCTGTAGGATATCTGTTGATTATTGACTATATGTATTGCCGTGTTAGGATACAGTGTGGATTCAGTACAGTGGGATGTAAGACTCACTACAAGTATACATGTAGGCCATATATGCAGGTAGTCCTCAAGTTACGATGGAGATGCATTTGGCCACACCCACCGTAAGTCGAAAATATCTTAGAAGTCGAACAACTGTGTTGAACCACTTCCTACTGTAGGTATCGCAGCCTAGCTTAGCCTAGTTTATGTAACCAGGATGAAATTCTATGTTTATAATTTATTGTTTTTCCTGTTTGTTTGAAACTTCACCAACATCTCAAATGTTCTTTTATTTGATTAGTTAAAATATTTGTATTCAGATCACAGTCCCATTTAAGAAAAAAGTGCAATTTGGAAGTGTGTGTATTCTAGGTACTGTCACTTTAAGACTGCCAGCAGCCTTTGTTTACTTCCTGGTTGAGGCAGGGGGCGTGTTTAATGCTGGTCGTGCTGAAAATGAATTGTAAAGTTTTAATATGGTAAAGTGAGTGATTGTGTAGTCCTGTTGTGTTGTTTTAATTTTAAAGGATATGTATTTATGTTATCAGTTGAAGTTCAGTTGTTTTAATATTTATTTTGTAGAGCTTTGTGTCATGCTCCGCAGGGCTACGAGCTATGTGCTCTGTTTTGACCAATATTTCATGCTGTGGAGCGAGTTAACATTTAAACGAGATTTCATTTAAATCACATTTCTGTCAAAAGAGGGAGCTCGCCAGATAGATCCACACACCTGTATGATGTGGGCCGCAGCACTGTGTCTCTGAGCGTCGTTCAGCCGCAACACCCCACTACACAAATACTGAGCTCCGTCTACAGACAGCCGCCACTGAAGCTGTCCCATTAATAATCACAAAAAAAACAAAACAGGTAATGCACTGTACTGTACACCGATACACAAGGTAACTCTGAGGCATGGGAGAGAGTGTGGCATTTCCAGGTGTCGTCTGAATGTCCGTGTATGTCATACGCTGTTACGCTGGCCCGCCAGTGATGCCTGCCTGCGAATTTTAAATATTTTCTAAATATTTTGCAATTTTTAGCGGATCACAATAGTCATCGTAACTTCCAAAAATCGTAAGTTGGGCCATCGTAACTCGGGGAGCACCTGCATTAAAAAAAAAAAAAAAGAATTACTTAAAAATTTCAGAAAATTAAATTTTCCACCTTCTGAGGGTTGTAGTAGTGTGGCATAAGACTCACTAGAAGTGCATTGTTGTACTGTATTACATTACATTACATTACTGTAAATGTTATGTATTTTTTTAAAAGGTTGAATTTTATTAGCGATTATAAATGATACTTTTTTAAATGGGTAATTATATATATAAATGCATTGTGCCCCATAAAACCCAGTGTTACTCTATTCAAATTGCTCTTTTTTTGGCAAATAAATTAAAATGAAACCAAACAAATCTTTTATTTACATGATATTATACTTCATTCTTTTTAATAAAGACACAACTAATAAAGACAATTTAATATAAAATATTAGGGATGTAATGAAATTTTTGTTCTCTGGTGCTCCCGAAATGGACATTACAGGCAAGATAAGCTGCCTGTATCACTGCATCAGCTCACGTGCCATAGCTAGTTAACGTTACACTCACTCTGATGGCAGGAGATGTCTACTGTTAGCAAGTAGCTTCCCAAAACACAGTTGAAATGCATAAATATATATTGTTCATTTTGAACAACAATTAGAAAACACCTGTTCTTTAAAAGGATATTTGTTTGTCCTTTTTTTTTTTTTTTTAAAGTATTGGTTCAGGCACCGTTTAGGCATAGGCACCATTTTAAAAGTGTTATTTTGGCACTGCCATCAGGAAGAAAAAACAATACCCAACCCTAGTGTCCAGCATGCAAGTTCCTGTGTAAGGTTTGACTATTGAACCAATACTGTATTAGAACGAGTGCAGTAATCTAAACCTGTGATTTGGCTTGCAGCTAGAATTGCTCTAAGAGATTCTGTTATAAAAAAAAAAAAATTACATTACAGGCATTTAGCAGACGCTCTTATCCAGAGCGACATACAACAAGTGCAAAAGTCAGGTACAAGAATAGTAGAATTTTTAAGCGACGGAAGTTCATGTGCCGAGTGAATAAGTGCCAGAATAATACCTAGTGTAGCAGTGAAAACAGAGCTAACTGTAAATGAGCGCAGATGTAAATACATACCACAGATCTAACTGAAAGGAGAATCAAACCCCAGGAGCTAACCTGAAGGCATCATGACCAGGCTAGACAGGACGAAGTCTGGGTTACAGTGGGATTACAGAGTGGACAGGGGGATAGGGGAGAGGTGCAGCCTGAAGAGGGGGGTCTTCACATTGCGTTTGAAGGTAGTCAGGGAGTCGGCAGGTCTGACCTCAGTGGGAAGATCAGTCCACCAACGAGGAACCAGAACAGACAGCAGCCTTGAACGGGCCGGACAGGAGCGGAGAGGAGGAGGGGCCAGACGGCCAGAAGCAGCAGAACGAAGGGAACGGGCTGGCAAATAGGGACGGACAAGTCTAAAATAAATCAAGATAAAATAAATTAAAAATAAATCAACGTTTTCTGACCATTCAGAATTGATCATGTGGTACGACTAATATTCAATCCATATAATCAGATATAAGTAAATATATCCAGATTTCTTATGCAGGAGTTCCCTTTAATACATAGGCTACCTGTTTAAATGCGTTGTAGCCTATGTCACACCTGTGTGTCGCTTCATCACCGTGTCTGCATCATCACCATGTCTATACCACTGTAGAACAATAAAGTTTCAGAGTATTTCTTCCCCGCCGTATACTGCCTTTCTACTTGAAACTAAAAATGTGTGATCTGGCATCGGGTTAAAAAAAAATCCATCTGGCTCTGGATTAAGACCTCCGCTTTATGACACATGGAACATTTCAGCCAAACACATAAATCTTAACTGACAAGCTCCATGACCCCAGAAGTTCCAATATAAGTGAAGTTGATCAGTGCCAGACCTTCTATCTCACGCCACAATATCTCCCCCCCTCCTCCCAACATCCCTCACCCCCTGTGTAGTACCAATCTGAAAAAGGAATATACCATCGGGAGGAGCTCTTTGTGTGCTCTTCATTAGTTGATTAGATTGGAAACACACTGGCTCTTTTGTCCCAGCAAGAGTCACAGAGAGAGAGAGAGAGCATTAGAGCACCTCACTCCTTTTAGTAGATGAAATAAAGTGCAGTAAAATACATCTCTCAGCTCGGAAAAACATGAACCCAGGGTCTAGGTCATCAACTCACGATGCTATTGCTAGCAGAGGCTGGAGCTTTTCAGAAGTGAATGCACAAGCAGGAAAAAATATATGTATATATAATTGGGTAATTGGGCCTAATACTTGAGCTTGAGGTTTATCTGAAGGGTTGAATACGAATCGGGGCATTTCAGGATACCTCCCTAAAACGACCTTTTGCAGGTTGGGATGTCTGGGAATATTACAGGTGTTTTTTTTTGTTTTTCTGCAGTGTCTTTTTCTGGATAGGTCTGTTTGAGTTGATAAACAAATCAACCATGTTTTGACTGGTGTGTGATTTTGGCATCTGGTTAACATGGTGCTAAAGTACTAGCTTCTGTATGTTGTTAGCTAAATTAGCTCAAATAGTGCAGAGGGTTTTGAAATATATACAGGTGCTCCCCTAGTTATGAAGGCCCGACTTATAATTTTTTTTAAGTTAACGATGACAATTGCGATACGCTAAAAATTGTAAAATATTTACAAAATATTTAAGATTCGCAGGCAGGCATCGCTGGCGGGCCAGCGTAACGTCACACAGCGTATGGCATACGATACGTTCAGACGATGCCCGGATGTACACGGACGACACTCGGAAGTGCTCGAACGATGCCCAGATGTACGCGTCACTCACCTTGCGTGATGCCTCACTCTCTCCCGCAACTCATGGAGTTACTTGTGTATCGGTGTACTGTACAGTGCATTACCACGTGCTTTATTTTGTGTGTGTGTGTGTGCTTAAAGAGCTAATTTTAATTTAAAAGCATGTCTTCTAAACACCCAGCATGTCTGCTACAGGAAAAGACTCCTGGTTAATCTAGGCTAAGGTACGGTAAGGTAAGGTATGGTGTGGTAGTTAGAACTG
>JAQMCW010000011.1:8065282-8084679 GCA_030068335.1 Chrysichthys cranchii
AGTCTAATGTTTATCAGTACATTACAGAAAATAATGAACTTTATCACAATATGCTAATTTTTTGAGAAGGACCTGTAGATCTTTTTAACACACCTGAATACACATTTCTTCCTTTTAATTTGTCACCGATCTGTTTGCGCGTACTGCATATAAGGTAAAAGTTAAAAGCTCAGTAAATGATTAGGTTGGGGAACGCAATAAGATTTCACCTGTTTTAAAGAAGGTAGGAAGGTTTTTACATGATTAAAACCTTTATGCTATTTTATGCTTACTTATGCACTGGTAAACTAACAGCATTCATTTAGGAAATTGATGGTACAGCAGTGTTTTCCGCTGAATTGGCCAGGATCGTTCTGACAGAACAGACGTCACATTAGATCTCAAAAGTAAAATATGGATTTTCTCTGCGGTATTTTTTGTAAAGGAGCACTTTCCATGCATTGTAAACGTGTTTTAATCTTTAGGGGTTTTTTTTCCCCCCCTAACCCGCTGGATAATTACTGAACGTAATAACAGGCGTCGTTTTGCTCAGCCTGCCTAGAAGCAGATTAGAATAATAAGTGAGTGTGGGAAAAGTGACGATAGCGAAGCAACAACTCTTTGATAATTCGGTTTCCTTCCAAACTAGTAGGGATTAAGTGACTTTATAAAAATGCACATAATTACTGCTCTCTCTGCAGTCTTTTATTAAAATAATTTCTCCACTGATACAATTCGGATGATTCATCTCTGAAGTGCTGCGTAATGAAATCACCAAAGAAAAGAGTTCATGCGGCAACATTTCTTGGCGGTTCTTTTTTTTTTTTTTTTTTTTGCTTACTGAAGATCCTCAAACTAGAGGGAAATAGCAAGGAAGTTCTGTCTTTTTCGTTTGGTAGACATGTAAGTGAATGATGACTGTAGAGCAGTAGTTTGTTATTATGGTTATCTTAGCCATTAGTCATAGGCAGGCTGACGGTAATTCCAATCTGCTTGGTATATCACGCTTCCATCTGTGCTTGGCCACCCTTTGCTTCTGTAGCAACCTCCATTCACTCCCATTCTCCTGCTCTCATTTTTCTCTCTGATTAATCAGGTTGTTCCTCTGCGCCATTTTGGGTTCCTTTTAGGACTTTGAATAGTTCTTGTTTTAAATCAATCAATCAATCAATCAATCAATCAATCAATCAATAAATAAATAAATAAATGAATTAACCCTAAAGTGGCCAGCTGGACTCACCTTTCTTTTCTGCCATCTTGTCTAGTTCTGTTCTCATGTGTTCTCTCTTTCTGTTTTTTGCATTTCTCGTCATGTTTCCCATCTTGTTTTTGTTCCACCGGACAACTCAGCCTATACTTTGACAAGTAAGTGCTTTATTTCTCTCTGGCTCTGACTCTCTTATCTCAGTTTGTTTCCATTTCTACCAGTTACTCCGAACACGCCTTTCATATCCACATGGAAGCTATTAGCCAAAGGTAGTGGAGCTTAAATGAGAAATTCAAATGAGGACTTAAAGTATTCCCTGCTTCATGTGGACTCATGCACCTCTCTAAAATTGGATTTGAAATATTCTGTTTTCTCACTGAATTAAGTGCCTGTTTGCTCATTTCCTCGAAGCAAGGCATTAAGTAGAATGTTTGCATTAAAGACCTCTAGAGAGCTCATGCCATATTTCTCTTCTCCTACACTCTTACAGATGGGATCCCATTTTATTGCGTATATAAGGACAAAGGTTTGTTGCTGGGATCGCTCTGGAAATTTTTCGTAACTGAAAATGTGAGCGTCGCGACAATGCAGCTGTCTCTGCTCCAGTGGTCACCAGCCCTGTTCCTTCATAAACTAGGCCATGACCTTGAGTCAGTCGCATATTCAGAAGATGATTCAATTAGGGTTTAAATTTGACTCATGAAGGTGGATTTCCAGGAGGATTGGTGACCACCAGGGCATACTTTCCTTTTTCCATCATGTCTCTGTTAAGACCCATACTTCTGCAGCTTGCACATACTAGGCTTTTAGTTATGGCTATTTCCAGGACGACTCATGCAGTGATTTAAGACTTGGGTCACTATAATGCGTTACAAATGTTTGATTCATAGTGATGCGTATTTGGTTTGTAGTGAAAGAGAACACTCGGTATGACTGTCTTTAGTTCCCGTTTTTGAGTGATTCATTGGTTCACTTTGCCTTAGGACTCTTCCTCATAACCATTACGCTGTAAGAGAAAAGAAGCAGACAGGCATGGAAGAGCCCATGTTCTATAATGATAATGTAAGGTGATCATGTTTATTGGAGATGGATGGCATTGTCTGCTCTTGTTGTTGAGATAGACTCCAATGGATGTGCGAGGTGATAGGCAACATAATGATGCAAATGCTGCAAACATTCACCAAACATTCATCAGCTCGCAGATGACAGGATTGGAACACTTCAGTGCCTCAGACAGTCGTCACATTACCGCTAAACAGGCCTGCTGACAGTTTGGAGTGAATTTACCTGCCAATCCCTGGCCACGGGAATGGAACCAAAATGAATTTAAAGTTGAAGCCTTGCTGAACTTGCTGCAGATATTGAATGTAGTGAGTGAGGTACTGGTTGGGGCAGTATGTGCACTCACCTGGAAGTTCTTTGACCTTATACTTACTTTCCCCGTGTGCTTCTTTTGGAAGCATTGCTGCAGCTTGAAAGAAAAGGGAACAGAGAGAAGACGCATCCATAGCCTCTTTGTCTCACCAACCCAGAATGTTTTGTGACATACAGATGAGGCATTGTGTGCTGTTATACAGCAGCTTTCCACTTTACTCTGGAGAAATCTCGATTTTGACACTTGTCGAGAGGTGAAGGAGCTCTGACAGGTACTCATCAGAGCTTCGGCACCATAGGCATTCACACGATGACTGAAATCTCTAGAGGAAGAAGACAGTGGAAGTGTGAACAGATGCTCAGAGAATGTCATGTTCAGTAGTACATGGGAGTCCTGCTCTGCTGAGAGAACTGCCTCTGGCATCCACCTCAGTACCAGTGGAAGTCATAATAGAGAGGCATGTAAACAATCCTTAAGAGGAAATTCTGCAGGGCCTGGCCATTGTCCATGAGACACAGCATGGAAGTGAATGAAGGTTGACTGACTAGCTGACTGATCCAGGCCTGTCACAGCAGAGATAGAGGAAAAGCTGATTGGTGGGCATCACACAGAGCTATGGCAGCTGCACCCACCTTGGCTGTTTCTACAGTAGAGTGTTGGATCCCAGCCCCACAAAACCCAATTTAGAGACAAAAAACGATGCCAATTGCCAGAGCTTCTTCCAAATCCTTAATCTTCTGCCTTACAGAGGGTACAGCAGACATTGTTAACAAAGTCTTCTTAGCAACAGATGTGTAAAAGGATGTTGAACATTTCGAGGACATTGAGAGGGGTCACCCTTTGTAGCTGTACACTTCGAACTCACTGCACTAATTGCGCTAAGTTGCAATTATTCGTTTGGCTGACACGTGAATTCCAAAGCAACTTACAAGCGCTTTAGGATACCTTTGAGCAGTTGAGGGTTAAGTGCCCTGCTTAAAGATCCAACAGTTACAGGTCAGTGCTGACATTCTGAATATTGAAATCCCAGCCGTAGAATCACAAACCCAAGGTCTTTACTCCTAATGGCCCGGATCTCTGATCTTTTCTGATATAATGTGGGCTATATTAAATGAAAGAGCTGATATCTGGTCATTTGACTCGCATTTAAAAGACAGATAGAAATTCTCATACTGGTGGGAATAGAAAGGGTTCCCAGCGTTCACAAGGCTACCAGAATATGAGGACATTACTTGGGCCTGTGTAGATACGGTCAGTCCTGCCTCACGTAAAATTCAGACAAAAAACGAAGAGGCTACAGATGGCAGTTATCACAGTGGAATCACAGTATTTAGCTGAGCACATTTTGGCAGAGAAGTGATGCTAACATCAGAATCAGATACGGATCAGGGCGCTTATATATGTGAACAGATGGGATTGGAAAAGAAAACCCAGGCTGTGTCAAAAAATATCGGAACGGCTCACGAAGGTCAGCGATGTCAATGCAACCTAGGAAACGTGTCAGGATGGCAGTGACCAACACTAGGCATGAGAACCTACCTATGAGCCCAAGTAAGTGAGAGGCCCAGTTTCAGAGTGGAGAAACCAAGCAGAGCTATATCAAAGATGACAGCTTTAACAGCTCATCTGGAGACCTCGTTCTCTGCTCATGTTAATCCCGTGAGGCGTGAAACGGTGGAAGCGGATGGATTTGTGTCAGCGCTTACTGCTGTATCTTTAGGACATTTACAAGTCAAGCAGAGTGTAAAATGAGTGCAGCAGTCCATAGTGCAAAGACTGTTCAGTCCCAGAGTCATCAGCTCAAACACTTCAGAGCTTTGCTCCTGCTCAGAACAATCCATCTCCAACACACTTGCGGTATGCCAATCCATCTCAATACACCATCAAACTGAGTCTTAAAACATTCAATACAAATGATGGTGGCCAAGCAATGATTACTCGTCAATGGTAATAAGTCAGCACTACCAACGTGGCACCTTGTGTCACTCTTTACAGGCTACTCTGCGCAATTGAATTCAGACATGAAAATGTTTTCTGCTGCCATTATCACCATTTCATGAGTGCACTTTAAAGCCACAGGAATAGGGACAGGCCAACGCTGAGTCAGAGTGCCCTTACCATAAGTACATTAATTTCAGTGTCTCTTGATGGAATATTCAACCACCTCTCCATTTTACTTGATACAAAACACTTCTAATTTGATATTAAGTGATAGTCCATAGAGGCAATTATTTCCACCTTTTAATATTCAGTGTATGCTCTAAGGCTTGTCCTTGGTGCAAGCTCCTAGACAGACATAAAATTTTAGGGAAATAATGTACTCTCTAGCACACTCTAGAAAGCTAGGATGTTTAACTATTCAAAAAAAACAAAACCTTGAGGAACTCAAAGTTTAAACCTAGTTTTTCAAACGAGATGCACTGAGGTATATACAACAAAAGTAGACAAATGGTTGTATTTTCTGACATCTCTGACTTATACGAAATGTAGTGCAGCCTGGAATAAAATAATGCCATTGCTGTAGCCTGAAAAAAAAAAGGGAAAATTTTGATAAATCAGGTTTTGATCAAAATCTTTTGACTAAGAGAGTTTTTTGGCCAACAACAGAAGTGGCTAAATATGTAGAAAACCTTGCTCGTTACATGTGCTTTCTTATAATTTAATAATATTCTGCGGTAGTTACATGACTTAGCAAAGTGAACATAAACCTTCCCTTGTCAAAATGTCAGTATGTCCACAATAGTCCTGCATCCTCACTTTGTCATCTTCAAAATGAAGAAAGGCATTAAACAAACTGTGCTGATGGCATAGGACAAAGAAAAATACCTTGAAACGCAACTGAGTTGAGTTATCCAGTGATTATTTTAATACCAATATTAATGTATACAGAGACATGGCAAGTGAAAAGATTACAGACTTTAAAATGTATTAACTTGACTTCTGCCTGAAATGCAGAAGAGAATATATTTCAGTTTAGGATAGCTTGTAGGTTTCAGAAGTATCTTTAGCAGATAATATCAAAATCTGACCACGTGAAGAGTGTTTGCAGGAAGCCGCACATATATTAATACGATACAGTTGGCAGTGGTAGAGTTGAAAGACTGCTCAAGTTTACACCAGAGCTGAATATTTTATCTTCAAATAAAGATAGCAATTTAATTTAGGATTTGAAAGTGGACTTTTGCTCAGAGGGACAGGCTTAGGAGACCGCTGCGGTGTCCTCATATTTCTTAGTGCCTATAATTTCATTTGTGTCAAAGAATCCCCCATCACCAATAAAGCCGTAATTGACAGGTCTGCTGCATACATACCTTATGCAGTCCTTATTATACTAGCAAAGACACATAAGTGAGCTTCTCCTTGACATCTGTCAGATATTGAGCTTACTACACTAACAGACTGCACTTTTTTCTTCTTATGAAGTTTGGCTTCTAGGAGGAAATAAGGGAACGTATATTTTTTGTCTCTTGTTATATCATTACCTTCCTCTCAAAGAGCTTATCATTTTACACCATGGCTTTCGGTTCATGGTGGTGTACACCATCCTTCACTCAGAGACACGAGTTAGATTGATGCGGAGGTCTAGAGGATGATAATGTCATCGGCAATATCGGTGTCCTAGGCAATTATTCTACAGTGCGAATCCAATTTTTCGCCGAGTAGCCTAAAGGAGAAGACGCTTCTAGGCAAGTGTGCAGCCGGAGTCATCATGACGTGATGTGAGTCACGGCGAAGATTAGAATATTTCTCTTTTTGAAGCTTCTCTTGACGCGCTTATGACTGAAATAGGATTTTAAAGTGACAAAATACTCATTTCATTTCTGTTTTACCCTGTTTCAGCAACAAAGTACAGGATTCCAAAACCTTTCGTAAAGAAACTCGATGATAAATAATTTTTGAATGACTAGAAAGACGTCTTTGAAACATGGATGGGATAAGATGAGTGCTTTATTTTAATGATTAATGGGCAGTGTATGAGTGCAGACTTCAAAGCTTCCGCCTGCTTAGATTTTTACTTGTCTTGCAAGTGTTTTGATCCAGAAAAATCAATAACTCTCAGCCTTGTGTCCCTGAAACTAGATCTAGAAGAGGTTTAGCTATTTGCTTTCAGTGGTTAGATACTGTAAAATATGTTCCAATGATTCATGACAGCTGCCTTTACGATAGGACAAAGCTGTTGGAAAGGACATGCTTGCTTTTAATGTATATATCAAAAGATCATAGTGCTAGTCTGTATTCAAATGTGGAAACCCGAAATAAGCTATCTAAATGGAGCTGCTGCCGCAGGTATTGTATGTTTGCTGTCGGTCAGTGTTATTCATCTGGATTGAATGCAACCTATGAGCCGATTGAATGAGATTACGATGTGGTGCTGTGAACGGAATAGCAAAGCAAGCACACCTCACCTTGTTCTCAACATCTTCCAGTGTCTTCAGTGACTCCAACCACAAATCCTCCAACCACCGCAGCCCTTAGTGAGTATGCCGGGGCAGTGTGTGGTGTTGTTTGCCCCTCTTAACCTGCCTGCTACATTCCTACGTCTTAGACTTAGGCTGTTGACGCGCACATTGTTGGCACTCATCTTAGAAAGCGTAAAATCACCCATAGTAAGGAAGAGAAACTTCCTGAGTAGATGTAAGGAAGAGAAACTTCCTTAGTAGATGTTAGTCACAGCTGAGGGAGTGAGATAGTCTCATCGATAAAAGAGAGTCTCATCACCTCAGACCCCGGGGCCAGTTGCACCAGCCGAATACAAGTTGTAAAGTTGGACCCGAAACATTGGTTGTGACTTTAAAGCTAGTAGTGTGTAAAGTCTGTGCAAAAGGACCATCGTATTTCACCAACACAAGCCAATCAGAAATATGATTTAAGATAAACAAGAAATGCTATGTAATGCTATATAATTGAGTGCTATATGTATCCAGTTGAATAGAAATACTTGTTTTTAGTTAATGTTCACGTCAAACATTAGAATGAAGGGAAAAAAACATGGTGCAGAAAACAAAAAACAACCAATGAGTGCCAGTTCTGTGGGCAGAAGTGACTGGTTCATGAGTGACATCCGTGAAGAAAGTCCAGCCTGGGCTACAGTAGCAGACTGTTTGCTTACTAGGTTAATCAGTGTAAATTTTCACCTGGTGCATTTTTAGTAGTTCGTAAACTTGAACATAACGCCCATTTACTTTGAAACCAGGCTAGGATCGAGCTTGCGTTCGGCTGGTGCATCCAGTTGCTACACCGTAGAATGTCATTACTAACCCCAGCTTGTAGATTGGCTTCTCTCGTCAGCACATAGCGTATGTTCACTGGATCAGCACGTTTCCTTTGAATGTAGGATGTTCAAGCCGTGAAATCACTGATGCTTGGAGTTGTGCTGTGTTCTAATTTACTTCTTTAAAACATTGGATCAATCTGTGGAAAGTTTCCCCCCCACTTCGCCCTGTCTCATTTGAAAAACACAGCATGGCGCCTTTTTTGGCGTAGCGCATTAGCATTTATTCATGAGTTGCATTGCATGCTGTTTGATCAGAGAAAACAAGAGAACTACCCTTGTGTTGTTAACCAAAATAAGCAACATTAGAGATCTTTAGTGCCTCATCAGCAACCTTCAGAGATGCTGCATAAATTCACTTTGTAGAATCCTCTGCGCCACGTTTTTGTCTGTGTGTGTGTGTGTGTGTGTGTGTGTGTGTGTGTGTGTGTGTGTGTGTGTGTGTGTGTGTGTGTGTGTGTGTATATGTGTGTGTATATGTGTGTGTATATGTGTTTGGTTTTCACTCTCAGTATAAAAAAGATATAAAACTTCTGGACAAAGTGTGTCTCCAGGCACTCACCTTAGGTGTGCCTAACCTTAAAATGGGGTTAATGTGATATCACGGATTACAATAGCTCAAGTACAAATGCAATGCAAAATTGACACGTTTTTAACAATGTTCTTTCAGTTTCTGCTGAAAGGATGACAAGGTGTTAGAATTGGATTCTGTCAGGGAGCTGTCTGCTTTTTTTGTGGTTGAATGGCAGCCGTGATATTAAGCCTGAATAAATCCTTTGTCAAATGTCAAAGAAGGGAAAAAAAAAAAAAGAATGTTCATTCAGGAACTTCCTGGACATGATAATGGGGAGATGAGATTTGGACCAGGCCATCTCAAATGGGCAGGTGTGAAAAGGGGTGGTCACTCGGGGCCCTGCACCAGGCTACCCCACCTCCCCCCACTCTCAGCCCCCCATTAACATGAAATACACAAAAAATATGGATGTATTGGGGTGAAACTCAATGCAATTCAGATTTACACCCAAAGTGGGTGAGGCTTAATCCTGGTAATTAAATATGAACCCGATCATTATGCTCCTGAAACCACAAGGAAAAAAAGGTGATCGGTGAAGTCTCCCACCATCAGCTAGTAATACTGAATTAGTGATGCACACGGGAAAAATCAGGTTCACACTATTACTATTATATTTATTTGGACATCCCAGAAATATTTTCTAAAGGATTTAGTATTTTAAAACACCGCAATCCTGACCAGGCAGTGCAGATGAATAAATGAAAGAGTATGAACTTTCTTTAGATCTTTTTTTTTGTTGTGTCTAGTCTCAACCCGATGCTGTGGTAACCATTCTGATGTGCTTTCTTTACAAAAAGAAAATCATAATAAATGAATGAATAGTGTGCCTCCTATTCACATCTGTATTTGTAACTGTTTAGAACACAACATCTGTTCATTCTAAATGATATGTTCATATTTGGTCAAATCAATAATATGTATATTTTGATACCATGGTTTAACTTTAGGCAACATAAACCAGTGAATGGTTTATGAAGAACCACAGGTGTGCTTGTAGAAATAATATCAAGTTACCTGTTGGAAAAATGGTTAAAAAAGGGAAAAAATTGGACTAAAAGCTGTAGAACACTAAAAGGAAATCGCAAGCTGGGAAGAAAATATGGGTCTGTAAGAAAGGGTTTGCTCAGGAAAAAGGAGGAAAAAATAGGCATGGGTGGCAATTTTCTGCAATGGCAAAGGCTGGCATCTAGACTCCTGCACACATGATATTAGCAAGTGCAAGAAAGGTTAAGAAGTGCAACAACTCTGAGGAGTGTGTGCACAGAGAACACGCAGAAATACTAACTTTTCTAACCCAGAATATTTGTACAGAATCTCCTTTGTACAGATCTATTTGATGAGTATAATCCATCCTATGAATGTTGGATTTGTTAGTTATGACACTATACCTGGTTTTACCTTCTGTTCAAGGATTTTTGATTCAGAATTCTCAATGAATTGTGCCTAAATGCTCGAAAGGCTAGCTCGGAATATTCACTCAATAAGAAATTTCATGGTGGCAGTTAAGTGGGGAAAAAAGGTAAAGGCAGGTAAGAAGTATCAGAAATATTACCTCTATTCATTATCCTATTATCTATTGAGGTATATGGATGAAGCTAGGAGCTTCAGTGTTCAAATATGGAACTACTGTGAAGCATGCATGATCCAATATAATTATACTAAACTGCTGGAAATCATAATAGTTACTTTAATCCTTAAAGGATAAGTTTTGAATCAAATGACTTTGGACCACTTCAGTGGTGTTCATCCCAGACATTCATTTCTGTGATTTGCTCTGTACTGAGTAATTTACTGCAACAGTGAGTCTCATCATGAAGCTGCAGTGGAAGTCTGAAGCTTTCATTCTGAAACAAATCCTTTAAATCATTCAAGAACAAATTTCATGGCTTCAGCATTCATTGGCAACAAACTTGAAGTGCAAATGGAGTTCGACCACAGTATGTTCATTCTGTCCTACCCATAACTCCTTAACCCCTTAACCTTCACCTTAATGCATGTCATTTAATAGCTATAGGGATTTTTTTTTTGTTTTTTAAAAAACGTGCGTGGTACAAGACTGAAAATCTGAATACACCAGTGAGTCCCACTTTATTTAATACAAGCAGTTCTTACTATACCACAGTGCTGAGTTCTTACACTCAGAGTAGTTCTGGCAACAAAAGAAAAAAGTTTTTATATGAGGAAGAATCAAAAACTTTAGAAATTAAAAAAATTCAGCCCTCTCCCAAGAAAATCAAGTTAACGTTCTTTTGGGACACGAAGGGGCCGAATCTGGCACATTTCCAAGCACGTGGGAGAACAGTGGATAGTGCAAATCACTGTATATTGCTGCGAAATGAACTTAAACATGCAGTTTACAGCAAAAACAGTCTTGTCCAAAATAGCGTTGCAGCGCCATGACAATACTTCACCTCTGATGATGAAGTAAAGGTGCTCGCCATGCTTCAGGAACAGCCGAAAAACAAAATTTAGCAGGTGCGGCGTATATTCCGATGCGCTCTGTAGTCCGGAAATTACGGTAGCTGCTATAACATAAGCGAAGACAGGAGCCAATTCGTTCCATGGACACACTACAGCATTAGAATTACAGCATTGGTAAAGCACTGTGGTGTATGAAAAATAAAAACATTTCTGTGCTGTAATTGCATAATAATTAATGTTTAGATGATTAAAAAGGTTTTTTTGGGGTTTTTTTTTTTGCTGTTTTTCTATCCGAAAATCCCACGCCACGTTGGTCACATCGATACCTCTAAAGTGTCGAGAAAACTGAAAGAAAATTGAAAGACAACATCACGCATGTGCCTACAGCAAACATTCAGCTTTAAAGATGAAATTCAGGAAGTAATTTTAAACCGAGAAATGGCTTTTTTTTTCTTTCTTAAATCCCTGACTTCCATTGCAACTTTTGACTGAGAATTACCGTAGCAAGAAATCACACAGTGTTGAGAACAAAATGTGCTGTTTTATGTGACACGTTCTTGATTCGGTTCCAAAAAAAAACCCCTAAACGTATCCTTTACATTCCTGTGTTTTGTGTGGAAAAAACTCAAGTAAGTATTCCTCATGATCCGACTGGCTCTCATGAGGTTTAGATCTAGAATATTGTCTCTCACGCTCATGTCTGAAGTTTTCGGTATTCACACACTGGGGTCCACCAGCTAGTACGGTTCAATCACACAACCTCTGTAGGTGGAGAGTGAAACCGGACTGTTGTCCTTCGCTGTCCTGTACTGTCCTAACACTCTGTCATTCTGTAGTCAGTGTTCACACATTGGATTTGGAGTTTTGTTTTGTTGTTGTGAATCATTGCCGTTGCTTCTGCTTGCTCTCTCTATCTCTCTCTTTTTTTTTTTTTACTGTCACTGATAACATGCGAGAAGCCCAAGCCAATAAAATAAATGTTTTTCATTGTCTTTTGCTTTGTTTTGTTTTTTCCTGACCCAATATAATGCTCTTGTTCAGAGGAAGTTCAGTCTTGACAGGATTCAAAAAGCAGTTGGGGATGCATTTCACAAAGCCAGTGTACGGTCAAATGTATTTTTTAAAACCTAATATTTGAACCATTGTAATATAATACTTCATCCTGAAGATCCTAGAACTGCTTTATGGGTCGTAATATTTGAATGTCCATGGTTTGTATGCATAATCTGATGTTTTAGAGAACTGCTTATTATGTTTTGAATTTCTGTTCTCTTTTGTTTGTCTTCATGTCTGTATTTTTTTTAAATTAATTTCTATTTGTTGGTGTTAACACTCTTGTGTTTTCCGTTTCCACGTTTGTGTAATTTTATTTCCAATGTTTTGTATTTTTCATGTGATCCCCCCCCCATCCCCTCCCAATTTTCCTTTCAACCAATGTTGCACGTGCGTATCATGTGACTTTGTCATGTGGCTCTTGCATGGTGCTGATGATGTCGTCTTCGCTGGTGAACAGAAGGTAATTTTTTGTTTCTTTTATCATTCTGGCTCCATTACACGTTAGGAGAGAAAAGAGAAATCAATCATGAGTTAGAGGGGGGGGGACATTCACCCAAAGCCATCAACTTCATGGACCATTTCATTCATGAGCCATTGATTCTCTTTATGCTGCCCACTTCATTTCTGAATGTTAAAAAACACGCAGTCCGCCTGAACAGTAAACCCCTAGGCTTCTGCTTTAATACATTTTAATAATCAGCAAATTGTGAATCATAACAGAAGTTCTCTATAATATACATACATTAAATACAGAATACAGCATCCATCATCCTTTACGTTTACAACTACTTTACAACTATGTTCAGTTAATATCCTGCTGCTGAGATTTGTATTGATTTGTGGCCGAGTCCAAACAGGAGCTTAAAATCCAATAACTCAAACTTTTATTTGGCTCCGTCCTGCTGCCTACCATGTTTTATGGATATTTGAATGCAATAAGGCTTTCTGCTACTATTATCCATTTTGACTTCACATAATTATGACGTTTTCATGATGCCAACATAACGATTTAAAACCAAAAGTAATGTACTAGGGGTGTGATGGTATACACCGTTATCAAAGCTGAAATCTTAATAATAATATTGTTAAAGCTGCAGTATGGAACCTTTTTGTTATTAAAGAAGTGACAGTAGAAAAGAACACTCACTCGATATATATTAAAGGGGACGTATTATGAAAAACTCACTTTTTCAGGGCTCGTGCACACACATTTGGGTGCCCAAAGACAACCCAGTCAGTTGTCCCGAAACGACCCAGACAGTTTTTTTGTGCTGCCTCTTTCAGATAACAACCGCTTCTGTTAGATTCATATGTCAGACGGGGGATCTTTAGAATTATACTCCCCAAATCCAAGGATCTCCACCAGTACCTTGATTGGGCTGCGAAAAATAAGTGTGGCGTGAGCGGTGGCTCATTTATCATTTAAAGGAACAGACACTCAAACAGGCCGTTCTGAATAGGGCTGTCTAGACAAGGTGAGAATGATGCTGTGGTGCTTTGACCTTGTGGTATTTTGACCAAAGCATGTCACAGACATTTCCTTAAGACTTCAGGAGACTGTGTGAACTTGTGGAAAAGGGGTGTAATATGTCATGTGGAGTTCTGATGCAGGGGGTATTAACATCACCTGAAACCATTATATTAACCGACACTGAGTTGTAGGTTGTCACCGTAACCATCATGTTCTGTTCACTTCTAATATTTCCATAGTGCGGTGCGCACTTTTAAATCAAATTATCACATTAAACCCTTTGAGAGTATACACAGTTGTAAACATGCACTAAAGCATGCAGTAAAATAGACCAATGGACTGCTTGTGGATATAAACAACTAGGGGTTAGAGTATATGACAGAGCCAAAACATAGCCAGGCATAGTTAAACATGGATAATCCATAATCTGAAACTAGGAAAGGAGGCAAATCAGGGTCAGAGCCAGGAGAATAACGAACTACGAAACACAAAAATCAAGGTTCAGGCTTAACAAAATGAAAGCATGGTAACATCTTGCAACCCAGTGACACACAGAGCATAAAAAAGGGCAAAACGATCATGACCGAACACAGAACAGAATCGAATGGCAGGACTAAAAAGGAAAGCACAGCAAACAAAGTATAAGGTGTTAGTTACAAAAAGGGAACCATGACAAAGTACCTTGATTATGATGCAAAATAATAATAATAATAATAATAATAATAATAATACAAAAAATTGTGATTCCAAGTGGTGAAACAAAAACATTTCAAATAGTGAGCTCAAATCCCAGCAATGCCACAACCATCTATGACTGGGAGCCAAGAGATCAAAACTGGCAGTGCTCTCTTGGTGGGAGGGGCAGCATATACTGTCTCTCTTGTCAACTATAGTGACACCAGCCAATCATGGGTGTCTGTACGTTCATGTATACAGAAGATGGTAGATAGCACTTAGGCCTTAGTGTCTTATGCCACCCTGTGACACCCTGTGTAGTTTGAAAAGAGAAAAAGTTTGAATACAAATTGTGATGACTTTACAATAACGTTTCCTGAAGTAACATATCCCTAGTAGAGAGGACACCAAATTCCTAAATCCGCAAGCGGTACATACTGCAGCATTAACATCGGTATTCCATATGTGTCACAAAATATATAACTCCAGGTTATGAGATGTTTATTGTGTTGCTTCTGCTTTAAAGAACAATCCAACCATTAATTAATAAAGTCTACCCAAAGTTTACCCAAAGAATTAAACCATTCTGTGCTATTCACGATTTAGTATCGAAACTGCACATCATGTGTTCTGACAATATATCGTTCCACCCCTAGAATGCACAATGGTAATATATGTAGTAATATGACACTACCTGAAGAGATTAACACTTCTCCACCAGTTCCACTCTACATTGTTGCACGCATGCAAGTTTACACACACTTCTGTTCAGGCCTGCAACTTGTCCTGGTCCTGTGGTTTTCTCCCATGCATGTTCTGTGTGTGTCTGTGTCCATAATGTCTGCAGTGTCATAGTCTGGTTTTCATGTATGCTGATGCTGTACAGATAGAGCACATCACTCTCTCTCTCTATTTAAGGTGCACCGGTCATTACGGCGGGTCGTAAAAATAAAACCGGCGACCCGGATTCTTTTTTTTTTTTTTTTTTTTCCGCTGGCAGTCATAGACTGGGATGTAAATCAGAGACTGCAGATTCACCCTTGCATGGTAGAGCATGTCTCTGTCTGTCTTTCCGCCTGTCTTCTTTATTACTTTAACCCTGAAACTTCTTTTTACTTTTGTAGCATCTGGAAAACTTTCACCTAACAGGGAATGATGCTGGTGACTGGATCTCTAATTTCCACTGGCGCCTGCCATATATGAATGAAACGCCATCTTTATTACTAACCCAGGTTTATTTGGTATTCCAGCCTCAAGCCATGCACTGTGACAGCCATGACCTTACTAATGTTATGAGGTTCTAGTTGACCTTTTATGTTCATTTAGATCTTTAGGACCTTATAATATTAGGGCCATGCAGTGCCAAAAATAACCAAGTATTGTCTAAGATCTAGTTTCCTGCACGGTTGAACTAATAAGCTAATGGTCTGAATCTATTTCAAGTGCCTTTGACTGATGTAAAACACCACAAGGGGAAATGAATTGCAATACTTCAAAATGAATCCATCCTTATGGTAAATTTTCTTTCCTTATCAGGGTCATGAGTTTTTCTCTCTCATTCCATCATAGTAGCACATCCATGCAGATATGTACCTATAGCTTATGCCATCCCATAACTCATATCTGTTGTGTGTGTACAAGTTAGAGGTGGCGTCTTAGACCAATGCCACACCAAGTGCTAATGGGGCTATGCCAGCCTCTATTTGTTATGATTAATCCACAAGAGTCATAGTCTCCTCCCAGGTTCCTCTGGTGACACAGGTGGCCAGCTAACAATCCAAACAAGCAGCCCACACCGAGACCGGCCTCGCCCTTGGCCCCGCTGATATTATTAAAAATAATGGAGGAGCTCCTCCAATCAACGTGAGCAGGATAATTAAGGGAGCACTGTCATTAGGCAGTGGACTCTGTGAGATAACGAGCTCCCACTGAGAGTACACTGCAGCATTGCCCTCTGCTCCAGCCCTCTTCTCATTACCGCCAAGCACAATCCATGTCTTAACTCCCCTCTCCCAGGAGCCATGAACCCTCACTAATGCTCAATATTCAGAAAACAGTTTGAGGAAAGACCTCGTTATGCCTCTCAAACATATATAGCGCAATGCCATTTCTCAACCCTCAGCTATAGCGGTAAATTATTTGCAATGCCAGGATGGTTACGATTAAACTCTCCAGCTTAATTGTTCTCACCTGTACCATGTTGTTAAACTGCTCTGAAGAGTACAGTATAACACCCCCCCCCCCCCCCCCCCCGTTAGCCTGATGGGAATTGGTCTTGCATATTATCAAACGCTAATCAAAAAATCTAGGACAAGGATGCAACTTGCAACAAGAGACCTGCTATCAAACTTCAGACTGGTCAGAAGGTGTTGCAATGCAAATCATGGGTTCGTATTAATAGGCTCATTCTAATAAGCTGTCGTTCCTATAGTAACAACTTACACAGGGACTTGCATGATAAATGTGCCACATGAGCAGATTTTAATTGTTGATACGGTGAAGTTTTCCATGAGGACCCTTTTTTTTTTTTTTTTTAACTGTTTTTGGAAGGAGTCTCCAGTGCCAGCTGTTTATATCAGAGGTAAAACTGTTCATTTAAGTTCGTTTAGGTTTCTCTGCCACGAATCCGCCCGAACTGAACGCGCTTCCGCGTACCTTTAGAACGCACCTGTTTTCTGGTACGCTGGACAGTGGTGTGTTAAGTACCGGAAGCATTTCACTGCAGTGCCATGGGCGCATGCGCAGCATGAACGGAAGAGTCACGGGGGATTCCCAGGTGTGACTCATTATGCGTGTATTAGTGGGACTTTAAAATGCTTCCGGTACTAAACGCACCGCTGTCCAGCGTGCCAGAAAACAGGTGCGTTCTAAAGGTACGCTCCGTGCCGCTCTTCCTAGCGGATTCGTGACATTGTCAGTCATATGCCAATCTACATTTTTTTCTTAATAACCTCACGAGGGAGAAAAATAGACACTGGTGTGTTTTTTTTAAATAAGTAAAAGATATCATTGGCAAATTACAGTAGTATAAGATGAACAGAGCTCTTCAGGAGAAAACACCAGTCACTGGCTAATTTTTCGAAAACGACTCACACCATTGTGTTACATTCCTGTTTTATATCCATTGTCAGTGATGTTGGTTAACATGACATTACCTATATTATAACCTATGCCATGTTAGTTAGGTTCGTACCAGTTAGTACCAGTTATCGGCATAAAAGATACTTTTGGAAAGTATTTCTTCCCCCCCAGGTGAATGTTGAGAGTAATTGTACAGGTGATCATTGAGATTGCAATGGTCTGAAGACTAGGGAGAGGTCTCTTAAACCTACTTCCAGTGAGGCGTAGCTCAGTACCAATGATGTTTGGAGCAGACATGTAATCTCGGGTAGTATGTTCTTGCCATGGGCTCTTTCAAAAAGTAACTCTCAACAACATGAGAACGGAGAACAGTTCTGTAAGTGTTTGACGAATGCTGCATACTCTGCTAGAGTTAACATTTATGAGTAGACTAGTGAGCAGTGTCGGAGTGAATTGTAGTTTCTTTGGTCTGTCCCTGCTGGAAAGTCTGGTAATTATGCATTCTCGATATTTAGGTAGACCCAAGAACACTTCAGGGAGAACCGTTCTAGGTTCATGACTTGAAAGCAAGTACTGCACAATACCAGAAAAATATAAGCCCATTTTGAAAAATGTACCGTTTTACCTTTCCCAACATAACTCCTAACCCAGCTGTAAAATGATTTGAATACATGAAGGGTAACAATTTTCTCTGTGTTAAAACTCATTAGCATTTTCAGAGAAACACACTGAATTTGCATGATACGTTTGCTATTCAGTCCAGTTCAAGAAGTAATGATTCTACCCTTTAGTGGGCTTTAAATTGAACATTCAGTGATCCAACTTCGACAGGAGCCTTTTAATCGTAACCTTCCCTGGCAGACCGTAATACCGTACAGTCTGGCTCAAGATTGACTAAAATTGGTTTGAATATTATAGTTAATATCTTATTTCTAAAAAGTGTGTGCTGAGCCTCCTGTGTTTACAGTGTACATGTCGAGGGCCTGGGCTAGGATACTCACGTTAAGCCCAAGCATATGCTGTTCTTCTCTTACTATTTACGTGTTTTCCTCAGGGGAACCGAATCCTCCAAAACTGGAGGGCAAGCTGCAGCCCCCAGGCAATGAGCTGAAGGTCGTTTGGATCAAGCAGGATGATGGGGGCTCACCCATCAAACAGTACCTATTGAGCTTTAAACCTGTGAGTATGATGGGACATGAGGTAACATGATCATTCATAGATCTCTAGGCAGGAATACCAAAATTCACAGTTTCCCAATCAGTTAGATGTCACTCCATAGTTCTTCATTCAGTAACATATTGCTGTATACCTTTTCAGGGAGTAATTTTACTCCATAGTTGTCTAGCCAGTGCCACACCGCTCTATGCTTCTCCAGTCAGTAGCAGATTAACGCACTGGTCTACAGTCGTATACTTGTCATTTCAAAGGTCTGCATTCAGTCAGTTCTCCAGGTAGAAACACATTCTCCAGTAAAAAAAAAAACTTTAATTCAGAGTTCTCCAGTCAGACACATTGCCACATAATAGACACCTTCAGTAAAGTATGTTAGTCTATGGTTAACCTGTCAGAACCAGCTTTTTAGTTAAAAAAAAAAAAAAAAGACATACAATAGTGCAACCCCAATTCCAAAAAAGTGGGGCACCGTGTTAAAAGCAAATAAAAAGAGAATGGAATGATTTCCACGTCCTTTTTGACCTATATTCAGTTGAATACAATACAAAGAGATGATATTTCAGACTGATGAACTTTAGATTTGTGTAATTGATGCCTGCAAATTAAAAAAAAAAAAGTTGGTATAGGTGCATGTTTACAACTGTATTACATCAATTTAAAAAAAAAAACAAAAAAAACACTCATTAAGAGTTTGGGAACTGAGGATACTAATTGAATGCTTTTAAGTGAAATTCTTTCCCTTTCTTTCTTGAAATATGACTTTAGTTGCCCAACAGACAATGGTCTCTGTTGTATTCTGTTGTCTGTCACTTGTCCAATTTGTCATTCCATCTCAGGTGAGCACTGGCCCAGAGAAGCCAGTTGCATTTCTAAATGCTGTTAATATATGTGACCCGTGCTGGCATAATGAGTCGGAATGAAAAAAATTTCAAAAGTGAATTATTGTTACTTCCACATCGTCCATCTAAAGGCCTTCAAAATGAGGCACGGTGTGTTGAAATTGGACAAAAATGACCGAGGTACATCCAACTGAATGTGACCACGTCTAATGGGGTTTGGAAACTCGCTTTCCATCGGTTCATAAAAGCATCATCGGGAATTCCATGTGTATTA
>JAQMCW010000011.1:8095146-8100146 GCA_030068335.1 Chrysichthys cranchii
GGCAAGAATGGAACCAAATTCCAACACCAAAACTCCAGAAACTCATAACCTCGATGCCCAGACATCTTCAAACTGTTTTGAAAAGAAGAAGAGATGCTACACCATGGAAAACATGCCCCTGTCCCAACTATTTTGAGACCTGTAGCAAGCATCAACCTTTCTGGAATTCGAGTTGTATATTATATTTACTCCTCTATAATTTTTACATTAATAATTATGTGTCATTCAGTCTGTGCCTTGATGTATGGAAAAAACATTACAGGACATACTTGTTTAGAAAAAGAATCAACCACATGCTTGTGCTGTTGCCTGATGCGATGTGGTAGTAGTACAGTTATTTGCCAGACGCTCTTATCCAGAGCAACAGACATTTATCTCATTTATACCACTGAGCATTTGTGGGTTAAGGGCCTTGCTCAAGGGCCCAACAGTGGCAGCTTGACGGTGCTTGGATGTGAACTCCCAACCTTCCGATCAGTAGCCAACGTCTTAACCCCCTGAGCTACCACCTGCCCCGACAGGATATATTGTTCCCACCCTGAAGTTGATTGTATTCCTATTAAAAATCATCCTGAAGTGTTTTAATCCTCTTATACTGCAACAGCTTGCCAGCACTACCAATTGTTTATTTACAGAAGCAGACATCGTATTTTTTATTCATTTTTAGTAACATTTCATGTTGTATGTATCACGTATGGTATGGCAGCTATAAACCTCAGTCCCTTATCAGCTTCTCTTTGTCTGTCTTGACATAAATTAGACAAAATGTACTTTGTCATGTTCTAGCAAGATAGCCAAACACAAAGTCCTCAGTCCTAAAGACCCTCAAAAACTTTATCTCTGATTGTTCCAAAGCTCTGGAGACTCCTTTAATGATATTTAGTAAATGTCTCGTCGCAGAACACCGCACCATATCAAAGAGGTCCTCACAAATCTCCTTTGTTCATGCCATGATACATTTCCACAAACATGTGTTGTGAAGATCAGAGTTTATAGCCAGGATGCCCACTTAACACCTGTTAGTCCTCCCATTGATTTGAAACCCTCCGACTCTGCTCTAATTTCGCCTTCGCCTCGCTAAACCTAGAGGTGCACGTACCTTTACCACTTAAAAATATGTAGGATCGGCTCATTTTTCCTCAATAAATAACCGATGTGATATTTTTGTCGCGTTTATTTAATCGGGTTATTGTTCTTTATCTCCTTTTAGTACTTATAGAGACATTTGATGATGTTTATGCAGAAATACAGAAACATTTAAAGGGTTCACAAACTTTCAGGCACCCCTATAGAAACATATTAGAAGGAGCACATTATGTAAACCTTGCAGCTGTCAGAGCTGCTGTTAAAGAACCTTAATCACCATCGCCTGACCAATTAGAAGGCTGTGCTATATGTGTAATTGAGGCATAATTGCTGTAGATGTATTTCTTATGGACAGCTGATATTTTTGCTCTGAGCACAAATTCCACTTGCCAGTATATTCCCTCCTGGAGAGCAGAGTGGGTGCGGGTTTGCTCAAGGGCACAGTGGCGGTAGCAGAACATTAACAGAAGCTTAACAGCTCATATTGCACTCATGACATCATGGACCAAAGGCAAATGTTCTCACTATGTTTCCACCACCCACTCACTCATTCACTCACTCAAAGTGTTGTGTACATTTAGATTCTTTTCAGCTTGGGTCCGTATCTCTATGAAAATCTGGTAGTAACGGATTGTTTCCGTGGTGTTTGTATCGCTGGTATGTAGTACACTACTACTACTACTACTACTACGCTGTTCCTGTTTATTATCAGGGCTTCTTTTTTTTCTTTGTTGAAATGCATAACGTGGTCCGATTTCTGTTTGTCGGTGTGTAGGCATGTGGGGGGTTTTGGGTTTGTTTTTGTTTTTTACATCTATGCAGTCCTAGAAATTAAAGCACCGAACCCTTAACCTCCTGAGACCCAAACTCTAATGATGTGTGCCTTATCATTTCTCCTCACTGTTCCTGTTTTTTAGTAACTGACACCCATTGGACTTGATCATTGTCTCCAAACAGGAAGAAGTTTGGCAAAAGAGTAATACCCAATGGTCCTCATCTGAGGATCTTACATGGAAACATACACAATGTAGTTGGGAAAAAATGTGATGTCTTCATATGAGGTCTGTGGGGTCTCACGAGTTTAATAATAAGATTGCAATCTAAATTTCATGATTTAGAAACATTGTGTAAAAAAAAAACAACTTTGAAGATGGAAGGCATGAGCTACTATAGCCGTTTCCTCTGAACAGTGGATGCTGTGCAGATGCGTAATGCTGGATGATCAGGGTTTCACTTTTCTGTGTTACACTGCAGAAATGTTATGCAGTCCTCCCAGGAAAGTGCTGTCCTGTACGTTTCCACTGTCGTATTTAACCACAGGAAACATGCGTGTGTGTCGGGCTTTGTTCTTCATTGAACAAGGAATAATTGTGTGTTTTTTCCCCTCAGGGATGCTGCAAAAATGTGCTCAGCCGGATGAGTAATGATGCAGAATATTTTAACTTACTGTTTCTGTTGTTTAGCTCCAGTTATTGATAACCCGCTCAAATCAAACATGCAAAGTCCCTAAAAGTGACCTAAAATCCATTTTTTTTATTTATTGTCATCTATCTACAGTATTGCTATACAAATTAAGCGTGATTTCCCTGTCGTCAAGAAGTGAAATGTGCCAAGCAAGAGTAGGCGTACTTTCAAAACATCATTAAAGCTTATTCTTGATATCATTCAGTGTTAGTTCACACAGAACAACAATTAAAGAGAAGTGGAGAAGTAATAATCTGTACTAAAAGTCAATAAACTTCCAGTAAGTCCTTTTAGATGTCAGAATACGCACAGTAAACGTGCGAGTTGATGAGTTTCATTTTAAAGCAACACTCCAGTGTTTTTTTTTTTTTAAGTGTTTACAAAGTATTTCTTTTTTTCTGGAATATTTTCTTAAATTCTTCACTCAAATATTTGTGTGTGCGTGTGCGTGTGCGTGTGTGTGTGCGTGCGTGTGTGTGTGTGTGTCGTGTGTGTGTGATGTTCTAAATCTGTATAATTCATTTCTTTTAGTGTTTTGGCTATTCAGATGGAATTATTTGGGGTTAGGTTTTTGCCAGTAAATCAGCACTTAATAGAAAACAGCAAAACGCCCCAGTTACTGCCTGACGGTGCATGGGTGCCACAAATCCTTGTGTATAATCTTGTACACAGAAAGCCTCAGAAGTAAATAGACACCCCTCATTAGGTTTTATCTAGGCAGACACCACCTGGTGCTTCAGACTCGTTAATATATTATTATATTTCATTTCAGATTACAGTATATGAATTGTTTAGCGTGACTAGCCATGCCGCGAACACCAGAAGCGGAAGAGTTGTGTGATTTTCCAAGAGGGCGTATTGTGGGCCAGTCTGAGGGCGGACTTAGCCAGCACGTGATTGCACAAAACCTTGGGATTCCTCTTGTTACAGTCAAAGGAGTGACTGTACAATTCAACAACAAAGGAAAGGAATCAACAGCATCCCGCTCAGGTCGACCTGGGCCTTCTGACAGAGGTCTTCAGGCTGTAGAACGGATTGTTGAAAAAAATTCCCCGTTGTAAGGCGAACAGTGAGTCGGAGTACTTCTGTACGGTATCACCATCCTATGCTATGCTGCTATGGAAGATCAGCTAGAAGGAAGTTCTAGAAATACTTTTTTCAAAAGTGAGGGCGTCTGTTTGCTTTTAAGCTGTTTGTGTACACTTTTCAAGAAATTTTTAAATGATCACAGGTACCTCAGCTCTCCCTCTGGGAAAACCCTTAAAAGATGTTGTCTATATAGAACCCTCCAAAAGAATGTTTCCCTGTGAGAAAGTGTTGAGTATTTTTAGGAAACTAATAGCAGTTAATTATCCCCTGAATCCTTAAAGAACCTTTGAAAAACCAAATCTCTTCTGTCTGCTTTGTTACACTGTTGAACTTGTGTTATAGGGTCACAGATTTTAGACATTTTACTGACAATTCAATAACTGCTCCTGTCCTTCTGGTGAGGTTTAAATATATTTCTCAGTATAAGGAAATACTGAAATTCTTGTCCGTGGCGATCGTGGGTCATTATGTGGTAAAATGTGATGGAAAGAGGTTAGGTTGAAAATGCTACAATAATCCTTTTATGTAAAGAATAAAACACTTATAGGATAATAATGAACAAAGAGGTCATGTATCGTGACCCGGCACAAAGCAAAGTGACTGCTAACACACTGAATATGATTATTTGTATTCTTTTTCTGCTATTTAACACATCCTTAACAGAATCTTATACCACAGCAATTTGCCTCTTTTTTTTTTTTTTTACTGATTTAAGACTCTTACATTTTATCAATTTACAGTTAATGTTGTGGAAGATTCACAAAACAAATTAGTTCCTGTTGTCACCTATGGTGCAGCGAACTGATGCTGAAGAATCGTGGTTTTGAGCTCAGCCTCAAATTTTATTTTTGGCTGTATCTCTACTTGTAGTAATGTATTATCCTAGTCTAAATATTCACAGTCTGGTACTAGACTAGAAACAATATCTAGTCAAGTATTATGTGTTAAATTTTGATTTTCAGTACTTCATACTTAGCCCGTATGTCTCTCCTTCTTCCTAAGACCCAGTGGACAGTGGTTCAGGCCTTGGTACAGGGGCTATCGTGGGCATTCTCATCGTAGTTTTCCTCCTGCTGCTCGTCGGCGTGGATGTCACCTGCTACTTCCTCAACAAATGCGGCCTGCTCATGTGCATCGCCGTGAAATTCTGCGGCAAGTCTGACCCCAGCGCCAAGGGCAAAGACATCGAAGAGGGCAAAGCAGCCTTCACGTGAGCACTTAATTTCTTTCCTTCCCTCAGTTTTGTGTCGATCTGTGCTACAGGCACTGCGCTGTCCATCAGAATTCCACTTTCGTTATCACCTCCATCAGCTCTGTAGGGAAACTCGTAACAGGCCTGATTGGAGCTTATCTGACTCTAT
>JAQMCW010000011.1:8105146-8116258 GCA_030068335.1 Chrysichthys cranchii
TGTCATCTGGAGATCATGAGTTTGAATCCCAATGTTGCCACAGCTATCTGAGGGCAAAATTGTCTGTGCTCTCGGGGTGGGAGGAATGGCATACTCTGTCCAATATCAAGCGAGACTGACCAATCCTGGGCTGTCTGTGAGCTCATGTGGATGGATAGCACTATCCATCCATGTTTTATGTTTTATGCCACCCCTTGAGGTTGCCTGACCAACCAGATGGTAGCCATAATCTGATAGGAGAGAGAGATATCTGGTGGGTGTAAATTGGCCATGTGTAAATTATGGAGAAAACCTGGAGGGGGAAAGTGGTTCACTGGCTAATTTAGTGTCAGTTTAAATGACGACCTAGGCAAATATTCATGAATTTGTGATGGAAATAAACTGTAATGTTCTGTCTTAGGGAAAGCAGCCATGGCGTGAACTATATTGGTTCTAGGAGCCATTTTGAATATTGGGCAACTCAAACCACTATCTTAATCCAAATCAGGTCATTGTTCCAAAGAAAAGAATGTCTACTGGTGATCAAGTTTGTTTTAGCAAAAAATACCCACTTGTGGACCCAGGGGCGCTTGTCATTTGTCAAAATCCGAATGAGCATCTTGGATCCTTATGTAGCTACCATTACCGTCTTTTCTTACCTACTCTGATGTACAGTGTTCCTAAACAAAGCTGCTCTGCAACACTTATCTGTGCCACTGGTGAAAATTGGATCATTTGTGGCAGGCATTCAACACAAACACCATTATGAAAGTGTGAAATTGGTTGCCTTTTTCGGGGGGTTTGTTTTCAGGGACGAACTAATTGATTCCTCTGTTATCTGAGAGAGGTGACTGCAAACAGGAAGCTCCTGCAATAAATAAATCAGAGCATTTCTTCTCGTTTAGCTTCCCTCACGCCCACGGCACTCGCAAACGGACGAGCACAATAAAAAGTCAATATGTGGTCTTAATGCGTCCCCAGTGGAAGTGTGATTGAAGCGATGCTAAAGCTTGATGGAGAAAGAGATTTGTCTTAATGAGTGTGACGGGGAGGTGGGATGCTATCTCTGTTCCCTCAGGTGATTCGTCGTGAGCGTGCCAACAATTGGTGCTGTCAGGCTGTGCCTACTGTGTCAGCTTACATAAATGTGGGGCTTTGTTGGTTTTTTTGCATGCCGGTTACGGAATAAAGAAGCCACACATATCTCGTGGTTACTTTGAAACAGTCAGTCAATGACCTCGGTTGCCAGAAAGCTGACAACTTTGTATCGAGATCAATTGATTATGAACAAAACAGAACTTTGTATTATTGACCAATACATCTCTAGGTTTACTTTGCTTGTGAACACAAGAAGCAATTCATTTGCACGCCACATGCACAAAAACTAGAGCACTGTTTTAGTACCCAAATTATCCTTTTGAAGGGCAAAAGAAGCAGGCTGCTTGGAGACCCCACCAAGGATTGAGAAGTTTTTAAATATTTAAAGCAGACTTCCAGAGAACTGTCTCATCTTTTTTATGTGGAGCACTTTGCTTTCACTGACGCTCAAAGTGTGTCCCCAGTCAGTGTACATCACACACCCCTCCCTCTTAGCCCAGATCAGACACCTGATCTGAAAAGAGGTACTACCCTGCAGTCGGGCTTCACCACCTGCCTCTGATGACAGAGGGAATTGAGCCTGTTTCAGCTCTGGGGCTTAGTAAAGTCATGGGTGGCAAAACCTGGATGGATTGAATAGGAAAAAAAATGGATTCCTGATGAGAATTCGACCATTCTTTGTTTTTGAGGTCTTTCGATCCTGGCTTATTGTGGAGGTCAGCTCGAATATGGAGTTGAATTGTGAATGCAGGTGGAATCAATTGATATGATTTTGGCCATCTCCCATGTGATTTGGTATTTTGCCTGGCTGTTTCTTACGACTGTGGATTGTGTCTGGATTTTGCAGCACAGTGGTCACATCACTGGTCCTGAGTGCACAATCCTGGGCTTGGGTTACTGTCTGAGTGGAATTTTGCATGTTCTACCCATGTCTATGTGGATTCCCTCCAGGTTCCTCCCAAGAATAGGCTGGCAGGTTGACTGGCTATTCAAAATCACTCCAGGTGTTAATCTGTGTGAAGATGGTGGCCTGTAATTTACTGGCATCCCATTCACGGTACATCCCTACTCCTCACCAGTTTTCCAGGGATTCACAACAACCCTAAACAGTATTTTATCTTGAGATTTTTAATCGCTACCCATGTTTGCACCTGTAGTAAAGTGCATGTCCGCTTAACCAGGCCAAAATCCGATAGTTTGTTAACAAGCACACCAGGCTATTGCATGTAAACACCAACTGGTTCGTTGTTAGTTTTCTTAGTAATGGTTGCTGCATCAAAAATCATGATTTTGCTAGTTAGTGTAAGAAGAAGAAGCCTTTATATTCACGTATACATCACAGCACACTGAAATTCTTTTCTTCGCATATCCTAGCTCGTTCAGAAGTTGTGGTGAAAGCACAGGGTCAGCAATGATATAGCACCCCTGGAGCAGTTAGGGTTAAGGGTCTTGCTCAAGAGCCCCGCAGTGGCACCTTGGCTGTGCTGGGGCTTGAACCTTGGTCACCTGATTGGTAAGCCAAAGCCAATACACATGCATAAACTACTTGGAAGGGTTTTTTTTTTATTTTTTTTATCTAATGTGGCTTGGAATGACGTATGCATTTGGTAACATATGGCTAAGTGCGTCTCAGACCTCCTAAAGTGATTTGAGCGATGGGATTTGGATCTAGCGCAGATGAGCACATTTGCACATTCAGGTTTTTATGTAGATAATCTCCATCTGGATGTACTCCTGATAATCAAGATGTAAATGATGACTTTGTTTAAACAATTTGTTAAAAAATTTTATTTAGACGATCAGATTTTCCCTCTACCCTAAATGTTGTAAATCAGCATGTTTAATTTTAGCATATTTACTTGTGAGGAAGTAACACAAGCCTCTCACCTTTTCTGTCTATATATATACAGTGGAACCTGTGGTCAGGAACTTAATTTGTTCCGAAACTCTGTTCGTGAACCGGTTTGTTCGTGACCCGAATAAATTTTTCCCATAGAAATTAAAGTAAATACAATTATTGTGTTTCAGCCCTCAAAACATGTTTTTTTAAAAGAGTTTTATGGGTTTATGTGTGGCAATAAAACATAGAATAAAATTTAAATAACCTTAATTATAGAAAAATAAATGATGATTTTAATGCGCGTTACCTTTGCGGTGGATATGTAGTTGCTGGCGTAGGTGGATGGTGGCGGAGGGATATGGTGGCACTTCTCATGTTTTGCGTTTATTTCTTTATTTAATTCAACTGTTGTACGCTTAGGCTTCTTACTCTCACTACCGTTTCCACTTTCTTGGGACCCATAATGAAGGCTTATAGAGCAAAAATGCAGAGAAACACAAAGAAAAAATGCTGTGAACATTTTTTTAATGAGTTTTAAGCACAGAAAAAAAGTTTTAAAAATCCTTAATTATACAAACACTTACTGCAAACAACCAAGAAAACGCACCTTGCATGAATCGACTTCTGGCGTTTAGGAAGTGAGGAGGAAGATGGGCGGGGAGGAGGTTACTGTACAGCGAACGAACGCATGTCTGACTGAGACTGATTAACACAATTGCACAATACAGTACAAAGCAGAAGGGGAAAATGGCCGGGGCTGTGTTTGTTCGTGATTATGTGGTTGTGACCAGATGCAGAATTTTGGCAAATTTGCCTAAATTTTGCATCTGGTCACAAGATGCAAATGTGATTTGTTCGTGTTCGGAGGTGTTCGTGACCAGAGGTTCCACTGTATATATAATGCCAATGTAAATTATCATGCCTCTTCATGAAACAACATAGCTAAACTATGTTGTTATATTTTTATATACGCAAATTGTCATTCGAAATGAATCCTCACAACCTCAAAATTCCAGCTTCAATCTTTATGATGTGGGGTCTAATATAATTGGGAAAGATTAGAATATGTAAATGGGTTTTAATGAAGAAGATTAATATTCTTTTGGGGCTCCCAAAGTAATATATAAAAACACAATAATGAATTTATTGATCATCTTTAACACTTGATGATTTTCAAGAAAGTAGTACACATTTGATAGGACCCCAATCCAGAGCACAATACACACATATTCACATACTTATTCACAAACTAGGGGCAATATAGACTCACCAATTCACCTGCTTGCATGTATTGGAAGGTTGAAAGAAGTTGGAAATACATGAGAGCAGAGGGAGACCACGCAATACACTCCCTGGATAGTAACTTGAGCTCAGGATTAAGCTGAGATCCTGAATCTGTGAGGTTACTTGCTGTGCAAAAAAAGACCTTTAGCCACTAAATCTCATGTAAACATCATTTGCTAACTCTCTGGTAAACATGATGAGCCAAAACAGTCGATATTTTTAACTTAATGATTTCAGCCAGAAGGCTTTATTACCAGTTCTTACCAGGTACACCGTTTGAAACCAATGAACTTTGGCTGCTGATGTCTACTGGAATTTCCTCTAAGGCCTGGCACGCACTCATCTTCTACCGCTTAATCCTGTTCAGGGTTGCGGGGGGAAGCTGGAGCCAATCCCAGGCGAGAGGCGGGGGCAGGTTGCCAATCCACCACAGCGCCAACAAACAGACAACCATTAAAACTCACATTCACACCTACGGGCAATTTAGAGCAGCCAATTAGCCTAGTCTCCCCTGTGCATGTCTTTGGACTGTGGGAGGAAACCGGAGAACCCAGAGGAAACCCATGCGGACACGGGGAGAACATGCAAACTCCACACAGAAAGGCGCCCAGGTCGAACGCAGGACCTTCTTGCTGTGAGATGACAGTGCTAACCACTACACCACTGTGCCACCCCTATAAGGCATGTTTTTTATGGAAAATATTTTGGGTGCTGTCGATTTCCATTATCACGTAGACTTCAGATGCTGAACATGTCTTGGGTGCTGACTACATTTTAAAATTGTATGATTTTGGCCCATTTCCTGTGGTGGCACAGCAGCTACCTGAAAGCCATGCTTTTTCAGCTGTCAAAGAAAAGTTTTTTTAAAAATTCGCCCAGCGGAAAAGCTAATTCTCTGAAGGGGAAAGGACACCAGATGAGAAAGATGCACATTTGCATCTGGTTAGTGGTTGCGTTGGGTTTGAACAAACTTTATTTAGGTGATCTTTAATCTGTACCTTCATAAACCTTAGTTGGGAATTTATCATGCATGGAGCCATAATATACACTGGGGGATTTTTTTCATGTTAAAATTCTGTCTCCCTATGTGGATTTTGTTTGTCATCAATGTTACGGCGTTTTGCTTGAGCTAAGAAGTAGATGTGTGACTTTTTCATCACTACTTTTAAGCCTCTAAACATATCGTAGTATTATGTGTGCTAGGCACTTGCAGACTCAGGCTTCATTCTGATGAAGGTCACAACACACAACTGCCGACTAGGGTGAAGTTAATGATACTCAGCCTCCATCCCAAGCACCACAGATCTCTTTCAGACAGGAAACAAAAGCTCAGCCTTCTGAACCTTACAAAGCCCCTGGCTGAGATTGTGTTGTACCACTGATATGGTGTAGATGGTAACAGGAGACGGCCGCACTCCACTGATCCCATTCTCTTCACCACAGTGGCCCCTCTGTGGCTCAGACAGGTGGGTGTGGAAAAGCGAAGAGGCCAACGAGAGCATCGTGGAGATCCCAGGTTATGGTCCGAGCGGAGCCGAAGTTGAACAGTCGCCTCTCTCAGGTTGCTTTGGATGTGTGTAGTGAGCATCCATGCATAACTGGCTTAATAGCTGCAGGTCAGATGGCCTAAAAATAGAGCGGTGTGTCTGAAAGGAGGAAACGTGTCAGACATGCAATTAGTAGCATCTCCCCCAATTTTCCTCTCTCAAGGCTCGTCATTCATTTTCATGATTCATTATCCATTTATGAACGATTTGGCACACTGGTACAAGGCTAGTCAATTCCATTACTGCCAATTTAGCCTGGCAATGAATTGGTCCATTGAGAAATCATGCGGGGGGAAAAAACTTCTCTTAGCAGGCATAGACAGGGGGGGGGGGGGAACCTCTTTAATGTCTCGTATTTATACACAATTTATACTGCAGTGCTTTTGTATGCTGCTTCAGCCATCCCCCAGAGAAAAACCATTTCACGTGTCAGTGAATTATCGCACACTGAACAAACACCAAAGGGAAGGTTAACATTTGTATAGATGCTTCTGGGCTTCTGCGGGAGAGCTGCCATTATCATCTGGCTATTGTTCGCTCGCAGTAACCGTCTCTGTCATCCGCATCAAAATCACATCACTCTGTCTGGGTTCGTCTTCTCATAAAAAGACCTGTAATGGACCATCTCTGACGTCAGGATAAATGTGTAAAATGTGTCGTTTCTCTTGGGATACATTTCCCCAAACACTAAAGTGTACTCATGAGGATGATTGCTATAGCTCACAAAGTGCCTGTATGTCTCTGTCTCTCTCTTTCCCCAGCGGTAAGATTGTTGAAGACGGGAAGAGTAAAGCCCCCGAGCTGGAGGTGAAGAAGCCCTCGACTGAGGTGAAGACGGTCCCCAATGAAGCCCCGCAGACAAACGGCAACGAGAGCAAAGCATGATGCGGCGATCTGAGGGCCTCCGAGTGTCACCACCACATTTGAAAAAATTGGTTTAATTAATTAAAAAAAAAAAAAAGGTTCCTTTCTTCAGTCAGTGTCTCCTATGAGTTTGCAGAACAAGAGTTTGTAGATGTATAGAGCGCCTAAAGAACTCGTGCACATGCCTTTTTGGTTTTTTTTTATTTTGTTTCGTTTCTTCTTGAATGTTATTTCTCGTTCTGTTTTTCTCATATTATTCAGATACAGCAGGAAGTCTTTTTTTTTGTTTGTTTGTTTGTTTGTTTGGTTGGTTGGTTGTTTTTTTTTACCTTTAGCGCACTCTACTTCACCTCCTCAGCACAATCTCAGCTGTGTTTCACTCGGAAGGGAAGCGTAATATCAGTGTGAATAGTCAATACCGGGAAACGTTAGCTTTACTCCTGAATAATGCCTTTTACGTTGTGCACACACGTGTAGTCGATATTTTTTACCACCTTTTTTGAGTTATGTACTGTTTTATTACATGCAGTATTGCCCTATATTATTATTTTACACACGGATTTTGGGGGATTTCTTTTTTTTTATTATTTTTTTTTTTTACCTTTTGTTGTGTTTAAATAATGTATAAAAGTAACTGCCTTTTATTTTATCATCTTCTCCCACTGTTTATTTTTGAGAATTAGAAATAGATTGCTCGCTTGCGTGCTTGCTTTGCAGATATGTCCCATAATGCCTCTCGGTTGTCGTTTTCATTTTGACCCTGAGTTTATATTTTTTTATGTAGATGAAAACGAAGCAAAAAGCTTTCCCATTAAAACACAATGAAACAAACGAAGGCACAGTTGAACGACTGAGACGCGTAGTCAGGTCGGATTCGGATGTCGTGATCATTTCGTACCGACACCTAGTTCTCACGTCCAGCTTTTTTGTTTCTTCATTTTTTCTTTTCAAAAATTGTTTTGGTGTTCATCGACAGATAGGGAGCTTGCTGTTATTCTTGGATAAAAGGCCAGTGCTGCAATGGTCACAACTTGGAAAAGGGATAAACAGTACCTCCGATGATCATGACTCATTTAATACACTTTTTTTGTTGTTTATAAAAGCCTTTTTGTGTATGCGTAGTAAACAAATGGCCATATTGAGTTCTTTATTTAAGCCATAGTACTCCAGTTAAAATATCGAACAGTCAGAAATAAAGAAAAAGGGTTTTTTTGGTTTGTTTTCCGTTCCTTTAGTCTGCAAGTTTGTGCACTGTGAATGCGTGATATATCCTAGTGTGAATACAGTGTGTTCTTTGTCATAGACTTGAAATATCCATAGGTTGTGAAAGGTGTAGCTATTAGTACAGATAATGTTCCATCGCCGTACAATTACATTTTAAAAAACACGAACCAATGTTTCATACGTGAAAACTTGTCAAGATTCAAAGGAGAAGGTGCCTTCGACATTAAAAGGTGTGTAGTCGGAGTGGTTCGGTCAGTCCGTACCACCGGGGGAGTAGCAGAGGTAGTTTGGGACCAGAATCGCATTCTCGTCTTGGGAAACCGTTTTGCCCTGTAAACTGTGAATATAATCGTTTCTTTCTTTCTCAGCGTGTTTGTGTTGCGTACTTTCGGAGGTCTGAGAGTGTCCATGGGTGCGATTGATTAGTAGCAAGCTCAAGACCTTCACGACTTGCCTCTCTTTAACTGATGCAAAACAAGATCATACGTTCACGATCAGAAATGTCTTGTCATCTAGTGCCCCAGGTACCGAAAAGCTCGCCAATAATGCAGACACGTCATCTTCACGTCAGTTGGCTGTGCTGCTTGCCTGAGTCCCTATTCCATGATCAGCATTGCTGTGGTCCGGTCAAAAATGTGTCCACGTCCATGACGGCTATTTTTTACAAGCTGAAACGAGCATGCGGTGTATTTCTAAACTAGATGTCATTGGTGTCATGGTTTGTTAGTAAATTGTTAAATGAAGAACAGTGACAAAAGACTTTCATTGTTGTTTATGGGTCTAATCGAGTGCTCTGTCCAAATGTGGTCTGTTAGCATTGTCACTTTTGTTTTTGTTTTTGTTATTCTTCTCGGTTACTAAAGTATGATGGCCCTTAAGTCCAAAACACACCATAAATGCAACAAGGAACCCGAAAACACGCAAATTCGGAAACACGACAGTATTTTCTCAATATGGATGCGACAGGCTTAGTTGGAAATAAGTAACGATTATAATTTAATGCAATGTTGTTATAGTGAATATTTCTTTCTTTAGGTTTCTTTTCTTTTCTTTAAGGTTATTTTAGGCAGGTTCTCTGAATTTGTGGCATAAACTTGGCTCATATTTCCTCTTACTTTATACATCCTCCACCTCTACATTATCGGCTGTCTCTCAGTAGCCAATCAGCAAGGAGCATGTGACGTTCAATAATGACGTACCCTTTACATTTTGGAGTCGATGTTGACGTTTTTCTGAAGTTGCTGTTGCATTTTTTGGTTTGTTAATGTGTTTTGCACTTCCAGGCCGAAGTAGTAGTTTGGCAAAATATTTACCACAAGTGAGCTCAACAGGCCAAGAATTTGTCTGAAAAGCACCTGTACGAGAGTACTGGAGTCAAAAAGTTCATGAAGCTAACAAGTATGGAACTTTTATAGCCGCTAGTTTCTGTCTAAATTAGGGTGATCATATTTTGGTGCCTGAAAAAGAGGACACTGGGGGGCCGGATGGTGCCATGGAGGAGATGGACACCTGCAAAACGTATGTAAAAAGCAAAAGCTGAATCCCAGACCTCTCAGTGATTTAAAAATCCCGATCCGTCTCAAAAAGAGGACGTGTCCGAGAAAAAGGACGTGTGGTCACCCGGTCTAAATCATTACACACACTATCCTGAGACTACACTGAATTCTTCATTGTCACAAACTTGCATATGTGGTTTCCGACATGCTTTTATCTATTTAAAAAAAACCCACACAGACAAAAGGAGGCTACAAGGATAAAGAGTCTTAGGAGCCGAGTTGAAGAATCGCTCCCTCAGGACATAAAGCTGCACCTTTCTGTGGAATTGTACATTCAAAGTGACTCCGATGCTAATATGTGTCCACTGTAATGTTTTTTATGCAGGCGCATTCTGTTTCGTTAAACTGTTATATTGCAAATGGAATTACTGATCCAGCTTACCTGGCTGTCATCTGAGGGGAATGCTGATTCAGCATAGCATTCATGTTAGCTCCGTTAGCCTTTAAAAGCAACTTCAGACACTAAAAATGCCTTAGATGATTAAGGACATTTTGGGCATGTGGAATATTGGGTACATATTTTGTCCAAACTATTCCTTTAATTTTTTTTTTTCCATTGGTAGAATTATGGTACATGATAAAACCAGAAACCGTACCTCATCATGTCATCACACGTTTCTCTGATTGAAGACGTGCAGGAGACTGAAATGCTTTTTTGACACCATTCAATGTGGGACCAATTATTTCTATGTGCGTTTACATGCTAGCGGTTTAACACTGCACTCATGTCACTACAACAGTGTAAACCATGAAAAAAACAAAAAAGGCAGAAAAGTTTGTTTCCAACAGCTCGCACTATGAGCCAAGCAAAGCTGTCTTTTGGCTGAGAGCTGACTCACATGCTCTCTTGCTTCATCAATCACAGCTCTACTCCTAAAACCCTCTTCACACACTCATCCACCCATCCATTCTCAGCTCTAGGGGCCTTCTCACTCTTGTATACAGATTTTTACCACATCATGCACCGGTGCCACCTTCGTCCTCCACTCTGTCTCTCACTGGTGTAAATACTGAGAACTAACTCGAACCATTTTGACTTTTCATTCCGTCTGAAATTCTTGTGTTCAATAAAAATGGGAAACAATAATATCTGTCTGCGTTGCGTCTTTTTTTTTATAACCAGAAAAATACATTTGCCTGATGAAATACAAAATGTTCTACTGGAATGTCATTCCTTCAGGCTAATATTTAGCCAATGAGCAGTTACCAGAACCTAATGAGGCCCAGCTAAGTAATTAAATGATACACTTCATTTAGCTTTCACTTCGCCTGGTGGCATCTGATAACTCATAAAAATGCCCCGAAAGTGCAGTTCACCTCATTAGGAATGGAAGTTTTGTTGCAGGAAGAACATAATATTAGAGCAGATATTTATAGCAGTCATTTCTGAAAGTGCATTAGTATAGCAGACCGGAGATATACTGCAGCTCCTTTATGCTGTAAAAAGACCACACCCCCTTCACCGAGACACACAGGAAGAAAGACCACACCCCTTCACCGAGACACGCAGGAAGAAAGACCACACCCCTTCACCGAGACACGCAGGAAGAAAGACCACACCCCTTCACAGAGACACACAGGAACAAATACCACACCCCTTCACCGAGACACACAGGAAGAAAGACCACACCCCCTTCACCGAGACACACAGGAACAAAGACCACGCCCCTTCACAGAGACACACAGGAACAAATACCACACCCCTTCACCGAGACACACA
>JAQMCW010000011.1:8138531-8153129 GCA_030068335.1 Chrysichthys cranchii
TGGGATTGGGGTAGGGGGTGGGGGGTTAAACACGCACTCTGTAAATAAAACTGCTCAGTCAACATTGCCATTTCAGCCCATTAACAATGAGAACGGTGGCCATTCTTCTTCTCCAGAGCTGGAGGAAAGAACGTCTGGTTTCATTCAGATGTCACATGTTGGGTGGGCCAATCTGAGCTTGATTTAGAGTTCCAAAGGGTATTGTAATTTCATTAAAAATGGCCCTTTCCTGTGATTCTAAACGTAAACAGAAAATAGGCAGGGCGAAGGAATTATGTAAGGAATACATCATATGGAGGTGGGCTGTTAGAAGACAACAACCAACAACTGCTTGGTGTGATGAAGCTGAAGCTGAAGCTGAAGTACTGTTTCCACCCCAAAATGGATTATTTTCTGAACATCCGAAAGTGATGAATTCCTCTCATACTACAGCATTTTTCTTGCTATTTGTGCTGAACACCAGATGAATTGAAGAACAACTTACAGCACTTTTTTTTTTGCAGGGTTTTTTTTTGCAGTTTTTTTTTTATTTGCAGTTACATTTAATGTTGTGGCTTGTCCTCGAAATGAGTTACTCATCATGTTTGGTCAATCCATCACCAGCATCTCCTTTTTCTCTGCCTTGAAGTGAATAAGCTGCAGGTTGTCACGCTACTGAGAAATCAGAAAGCCCTTTGTCCTGAAGACTTTCCTGTTTACAAAAACCTAAAGAAACATCCTTACCTCTGACTGGCGACAATGGAGACTTCTTCCGAAAATGCGAACTAAACGACTCCTTGCAGAAACCCATCTTTTTAAACGTCGCTTTATTAGGAGTGTCCAAACAATAAAGCGCATTAATATATACCAGTGATTTGAAGTACAGTCAGCACTACTGGCAGAGCTACTGTAATTGATAATTATTCCTTATCAACACCTTCTGACCAATCAGTGTAGAGAATTCAACAGCACTGTGGTATAATCAATACAAACAGTTACCTTGATCAAATGAAATATTGTGTTTCGCAATGAAAGCGTTTCATTGTTAATCAGCGTGAAACAAATTCATTAATGTGATCCTCATGAAGAACATAATGCCACGGTGCGATTTACATTTCCAATCAGATTATGGTACCAGAGCTCAGCTCTGCTTATTGCTCATGTACCACAAAACTAAAACGTCAGTCAAATCGAATACAAGAATATTTTCAGTGTATTATGGTTTTTGCATACCATAAATGTCATCCATATCCTGAAAACCAACGTGACGTCTTGAAGATTTGCATATTGCAGTTTGTCTTGGTTTGGTCTGACTTTCTTTTTAATACACGATTACCTTTTGTAAATACTGCCATGCCTTTAATTTTTCACCTAATAATATTTGATATCTTCAGAAAATACTGCATGTCCACCATTGACCTTAATTATTCCTAATGCACGTTAAACCTGTATATTCCTAAAGTCATAACTTTAAATGGAGCTTTTATGTGTATGTGCTGAGCAGCTTGGAAAAGGCCTCTCTTGCTGGTCACAAAGCAGGGGGTTTTGTACAGGAGGAAATCTAGCCAAGGTCAGAGGTAGAGGTCAGAGGTCGTGGAGGCAGGGCCCGAGTCCCAGGGCACCGCTGGGATTATATGAGTGTAAAAAGGGCCTATTCAGAGCAGGAGCTCAAAAGTCAACTGGTTGGTCCACATCTACCTCTTCTGCCTATTGTGGAAAAGAGTGTAGGGAACAGCGAAAGCAAAATGTGTTCTCATCTGGAGAGTATTAGTCACTGATGGACCAAGACAGGGACAGCAGATGTATACCACATGTACTGTATATTTAACAGACATGCCACTTAATTAATATGCCCTTACAGTGTATGTCTAGAGTAATCCATATCACTCCTGGATATGAATCTTCATGTCTACTTGCTAAAGAAGCTGTTGTATTGAAGTTGGCAACAAAGAGAATATTCCATCTTTTGGTTAGCTCATTACATTGGTGTGGTCAAACACTAACAAAGACATCACTGTGCGCATCTGTCAGCAGCCGCCGCCGCGTCTCAATGTGCTTCACACATGAAGAGTTTGTTTTTTTTTTAAATGCTGCAAGGGCAGCAATGAGATCCAGCGAGTCACATTACAGTACAGAATTATCATTTTGCTCTCATCTCCTTCATCCCTGATAAAACAGGGATTATGTGCAGATTATAGTGGTGAATTTTTTTTTCTTTATCCCTGATTAAGCCAGATGGGCAGGATGCTGGGTGAAACTTTCCCAATCCAGCTGCAGAGAAACACCTCACTGCAAACTTTTCATTTCAGTATCAAGCTTGTCTCAGAGCCGCTGGGAACAGGTGGGTGAAGAGGAGAGAAACGTAACAGGTGGGAGACATAGCTGTGCCAGGATTCACAGAGCATGGGCTTTACCTGGGAAATAACTAAAGAAAGTAATTCAGTTGTGTTGGGGGGGGACTTCATTTCTGCTCAAAACATATTTCAGGTTTGTGGTGTGTGTGTGTGTTTTGTAACAACTTAAACCTGAAAATGACCAAGATGTAAATTTTAGTTAAATGAAATGGAATAGCACGAGCAGCAGCAGCAACAATAATTATTTACAAAATGTTTTCCAGGTTTAAAAAAAAACAACTTTTATTTTAGAGAACATATTAGAAAAAAGTAAAGTCATTCACAAATTTATTCAACAGTTTAGTTACTTTATATATATATATATATGTGTGTGTGTGTGTGTGTGTGTGTGTGTGTAACAGCAGTCAGAAAGCAAGAAAAGAACAAGACAAACGAAACTTGGATATTTATATAACATCTTAAATATAATCACGCAGCGCCGTGTGCTTAAAACTACAGGCATAAAAATAACAATAACCCCAAAATATTTATTTGACTGTACTTAATATTAGCGTAAGAAAATAAATACAGAAATAAATATTTTATTTAGACATTTATAAATTATCATAATCATAATAATAATAATAATAATAATAAGGTGATGAGGAGGAGTAGATTAACCGGATAGGAGCCCAGGCTCCGTGTCCTGATGTCTGCAGCCCCCCTGCAGCCCCCCTAGGTGTCTCGCTTTCGCAGCGCTCGTGCGCGAGGCGCCTAATGAAGGCGAGCGGCCGCTGACGTCACCGCGCCGTTGATTTGCTGAGGCGTGCGCGGAGGGGAGTCAGTGCGCGCGAGAGCGGGTACTGTGAACTGCGCTCTGTATGCACGAGTCTCCTCTATAAGAGCCCTGTACGGAAGCGGCGCGTGCGAGCGACCTGCAGGTGAGTAACCGGAGGGAGGGGAGCGGCGGCTTCGTGGGCACGGGCACGGCTTACCGGAGAGCTGGAGGAGTTCTCCGGGGGTGGGGGGCAGCGCACGTCGGACTGTTGTCGTCAGTAAAGGACGAAACGCAGCGTTTGTTTACAGAACACGCTTTGAGCTGAACTTCCTCTCCTGTTTGCTCTGTGCGTTTAAAGCGCGAGCGCAGGACACCGCCGTGTGTGGAGCCGGAGAGCACCAGAGGACAGCAAGTTGCTTTAGGCAGCAGTAGCAGCAGCAGCAGCGCTGTGCTGTCAGTGAGGCACCTGATGCATGCTCCAGTCGGGGCTCAGCTCCTCCAGCGTCACCCGGGCTGCACACATGGGATGATCACACTGCTTGTTTGGAGGATAGCAGCGCTCAATGATGGTCACCCATCCCCACATGCTTAAACACTGCACGAGCTAGTTTAGTATTATTATTATTAGTAGTAGTAGTAGTAGTAGTATTGCCCACTTTTCTTTCTGTAAGCGAAAATCCCGCACGAGGAGACCTTCCTGCGTGGTGCACGCGCATGATGTGTGTTCGCCAACTGTTTGGTTCTTCAGCATTCCTCCCTAATGAACGCGCTCCACACTGCATGTCCACACTGACTAACTGACTGACTGTGTGGGACTTGGCGTGTCTTTGGGGCAGCGCGCGCGCGCACTCGGAACACGCACGAGCTCCCGTTCGGCTTTAATCACGATCACCTGCGAGCGTCAACTCGTCTTTAAACTCGAGTATCAAGCTGCTGCTGCTGCTGCTGCGCGCGAGCTCTTCCTGTCGGCGTGTACACCCGGTGGGACACGCGATAGCGGTGATGTTGGACCCCGAAGGGTCTAATCTGACGGTCTGCGGCTTTGTGGGGTGCGCGTGCACGTGCTGATGGAGCTCGAGCGCGCAGTGGAGCACTTTTGCGCCCCGGTTGAGTTGCACTGAGGGCTGTGTGCCCCGTCACTGATGGCGATTTTTATGAAGACGTGCAGTTTAACAGGGCAGTGGTGTTCACCCCAGAGAGGGCGCGAGGTTTGATGGGTTATTTGCATGTTTGGTTTGCGGCTTTTGTGACCTAAAAAGGCGTTTTTGCAGCTTTGCGCATCGGCGCACGCGCCTCTTTAGTCCTGCTCATATGACCCTGGGTTGAAGTTTAAGAAAATGTCCTCGTGTCCAATCCAAGTGTAGGGAGTCTGGGCAAGGGAGGGGGAAAAAAAGCCTGCAACGTGCATTTTAAATAAATAGTAGACTCTTGTTTTGAAAAATATTATTTATTTTTTATCATTATTCTTACTATTACTACAATAGTTTGTTGCTATTATTGTTTATTATTATTATTATTATTATTATTATTAGTAGTAGTAGTAGTAGTAGTAGTCCAAAGGTCGAATCCATTTTTTTTTCTTATTATATGCACTTCATCAGCTTTCTGAGCCTGACCTCTAACCTGTGCTTACGCTCGGCCTTTAGATGATGGAGCTTACTTCACATTATTGTGCCTCTCTACATAATGAGGATGAGATGTGACACCAGGTTTAACAGCAGTATTTACTTTTGCGTCATTTATAATGAAGAAATCATGGCGTGGCTAATTATGTCATCATCATGTCTGGGTCGGACTGATTCGATTATTTATTGTACACAGGGCGGACCACCTGATATAAAAACGATGCTTTATTTCTTTCACCTTGAAATGCATCACCACCACCAAGACGACAACAAACACCCCCCCACCCCCCCAACGACAGTGTCTTCTATCTGTTGTATGGTGTTTTATTCAGAGCTTCATCTTTACAGCAGTCCTTAATTCGTTCAGAAAACATGTCCGTGTTAGGCTCTATGCACTGCAGTCGTTAATGCTTTAACGCTTTAAAGAGCAGGTTTAGGTGGGCACGTCGCTGCCACTCAGAGTCGGAGCTTTTGTGACATCCGCTGTTCCAACTGTTCCTGGCAACAGCTTGCCTCACCCTCCACGCTCCGCTCCCTATCCCGCTCTGTGATGCGAATACTGAATAAGATGCCATTTCATTTCAGGCGGCTGTTGATGGGCTTTGTGGAGCAAGCTTCGAACACCAAAACAAAAGCGTGATTACAGGCAGGGTTTCCTAGTGCTAATGCAACACTTTCAGGCTTCGCACTGGGGCTGACTAGCTTTTTTGCAAGGCATAGGTAGTGATTTGCACAGTTGTTACAAGTCTGGAGCACAAAGGTCGTGTTGTTTTGCTAGTAATTTACAGTAGTTTGGTTTCACTGTGATGCTTGTGAGATTTAGGTCTGTTGAGGGCTGACATTTTACTAAAACCGGTTACTGGAGTTTGTGTGTGAGGTTTAGAGGTTTGGGCAGTCAGTATCAGAATTTTGAAACACAAAACAACCGTCTGGTGCATCGTAACTCGGATCAATGAAGAGCATGTAAAACACATTCCTGATTATATTTAACTGGGGCTTCTCTTGTTCTGTCTGTCTCTCTTTCTCTCTAGACTCCTCTTATCTTGTTTACAAAGATAACTGAACAGACTGCTGAGTGGAAAGAGAGAGAGACTCATGAATTGGCCTGGCGGGTTACGGAGACGTTATGGATCTGACTAAAATGGGTATGATACAGCTCCAGAACCCCAACCACCCCACTGCGCTGCTGCACAAGGCCAATCAGATGCGCCTGGCGGGCACGCTGTGCGATGTAGTCATCATGGTGGACAGCCAGGAGTTCCACGCTCACCGGACTGTGCTGGCGTGCACCAGCAAGATGTTCGAGATCCTTTTCCACCGCAACAGCCAGCATTATACCCTCGATTTTCTCTCACCAAAGACCTTCCAACAGATTCTTGAGTATGCTTACACTGCCACACTCCAAGCAAAAGTGGAAGATTTGGATGACCTGCTGTACGCAGCAGAGATACTCGAGATAGAGTATCTTGAGGAGCAATGCCTGAAGATCCTCGAGACCATCCAGTCTTCGGACGAGAATGATGCCGAGGTCAACATGAACGATGGTGGTACAGAGACGGACGACGAGCACAAAGGGAGGCATGGGAGGAGCACTGCCGGCTCCAAGAAGCATTCCATGGAGGACAGCGGTTACGTATCCACTGCCCAGCAAGCGTTGGCACTGTCTGGCATCGTAGATCAGAGCCCATCTGTCTCCACCTCCTTCGGTCTCTCCACGATGAGCCCGACCAAAGCCGCAGTGGACAGCCTGATGAGCATCGGCCAGTCGCTGTTGCAGAGCAGCATGCAGCATGGCCTGGGCGCCGAGCAGACCCTACAGGGCAATCCTCACTCTATAATGCCAGAGATCAAGACCGAAATGATGCAGGTGGATGACACTAATGGCCGTGAGAGCCCCAGACCCATGGAGTCCAGCACTTCGAGTAACGGGGACCGCGATGGCGACAAGAGCCGCGATGGGCCTGGTACCCCCACAAGAAGCAGCGTGATCACCAGCGCCCGTGGCTTACAGTACATTCGTGAAGATGGTGGAGGTGATCACCCAACCGAGGTCAGCCAGATGGGTCTGGAAGGTATGGCAGGTGTGACCGAGAAACACCTTTCTTCTCTCTATGGCCTGCCACCCAACCACAAAAGCGAGGCCTTGATCTCCATGCCTGCCTCCATGGCCTCGTCCCTGCACATGTCTCCAGCTCTGGCCATGTCCATGGACTTCAGCGCCTATAGCAGCCTCCTGCCACAGAGCTTCATCCAGAGGGAGTTCTTCAACAAGTTGGGCGAGCTAGCAGCTGGTATGAGGCCTGACGGGCGCAGCGGGCCAAACGAGCGCTGCAACGTCTGCGGCGCCGAACTGCCTGACAACGAGGCCGTGGAGCAGCACAGGTGAGTGGTTTTGAACGTGCATCGTCTCCTGTCATGTTTCAGAGCGCTGTGGAGGTGTCAGAGTTTGCATGCTCAGTTCTTCAGCTTGACTGGCGCAGAGGTGTTTTGCCAGTCTTTAATTTGCCTCATTATTTTAATTCAGGGAAAGGTGCATGCATTAGCTCGATACAATTAGTATTGTTGGTCAGTCAAGTGAAGAAATGAAAGATATGCATGTGCAAGTTCCTTGATTAAAGATCTCAGGTTCGGGTAGCTGCCAGTGGAAGATCATTTACAAAGGTGGCTGCTGATTGCTTATCTTTATGTTGGAGGTCAGTTTCCGTTACTTCATGCTGTGAAGGAAATGCATTAATACATTACCAATTTATCCTTGTATGCCTTTCTTGCATAAAAATATAAGTTCCTTATTAACACAGGAAATTGATGTTCTGCAAATATGAAAATATTTATACTTTAACAAATGAGTGAAGAAATGAGGAGTCCACATCGACATCCTTCAGCCCTTCTTGAGATTGACAGAAGGATGGGAAAGAAATTTAAAAACCCTAAAGCTGTACTTTTATAAAAGGAGGGTTGATTTTTATATATATATATATGTATATATATAATATAATCTGTGTGTGGGTAAATATAATTATAATTGAATATATATTTAATATAGCAGTTTATTTTTTTACCACAAAATGGTACGTCATTGTAATGATTTATATAGTAAAAAAAAGTTTATGGTTATGGAAAAAAACTGCATTTTAAATGTGTGTTAAAAATATAATGGTAAAAAATAACAAACAAAAGGATTGTAATGAAAAACAGTTTATGGTGATTTTAAAGGTCCCTCTTCTTTATCCAGTCTCCTTAATTTGTATAGCATATTTATGGACAAATGTTATAATTCATAATGTAATAATTCAAATTATTGAAGCAAAACATGAAGAAAACAAGCTCTATAGATCTTAAGAGGGCTCTGAGAAAATGAATAATATGAAATGATCTGTAAATCGTTCAGAAAGAGTGTACCCTTTAAAAATAATACATCTTATGTGTTTACATCAGGACCTGTAAATATAAATATAAAATGAATTTCAGGGAACCTCTCAGTACAGATTTTCATGCTGTTATTTCACGAACATCGCCGCTGTAGAGCCTTTTATTCCAGAACTTTTAACTGACACTTTTTTTTTTTTTTTTGGCTATTTATTTTTCGACTACTTGTTTTTGAGTTACTGATGTTTTGATTAAACCCACTGAGTTCAAGGGATTAGTCAAACAAGCTCAAATATAATAACTTTAATAATATTGGGTTGTGATTTTTCACTGCTGTAACTAAATAAAAAATTCATGGCCCCCCCGGCTATGCTTCACGGAGCATGCACTTTGGATGAGAGTATGTTTTAAAGTAGTCGGATGCTCCGAGTTCACACACAAGATTACAAGAAATGCTTCCAGTGCTTCGTTTCGGTCCCGTCAGCATTGTGTGTGTGCTGCTTGCGCTTGACGTGGAGCTCGGGCTTTGGGTGCTGATCATTTCCAGGCCTGGCTTAGTGGTTGTGAGGGCTCCTGGAGAGGCGCTGCTCGGGTCCATTAGCAACACCTGGGGAGAATCCTGGCTAATGGGAAGCAGCCTGCAGTCCAGCCTGTGACCCCCACCGCGTGGCCAGTGACGAGCCTCCCACCACAACCACAGCCTTTATTAGCTTTATGAGGGGGGCCGAGTGTCCAGCGCAGGAAATGAGGGCTGTGCGCAGGGCTTGGGCCGACCTCCACGCTGTAACCTTTTGGCCACTCGGCTGGCCTCTGCTTCTCGTCAGCTGTAGCTGGAGGGGTTACTGCTGTCGAGGGATGGAAATCTCCGCGCTCGGGTTCCGGAGAATTCGCCGCGTTTATGTTCCAGGGTGTACACTGTTTACCGACTAGAATTTCACAAACGCACCGCAGATCGCACAGAGCTAGAAAAGTGATAACTCGGAGTTTCTTTTCCTCCAAGAGTTGTTCACGTGCATCCTCCTCATGAGTTGCTTACATAAGCGCTTGTCTGGATGCCACTTGCTGATTGAATTGCAATTTTTTTTTTACATTTTTTTCAACCGCTTAGTTTCAGTGGTTTTCCTTACTGAGTCAGTGACGATCTCACATAATCTGCTGGAATGCCCAAATGGGTGAAGTTCACGTTCTGTCCAAGATTCGGTTTCAGACCTCTTTCGAAGTATGGCTGGGAACAGGGAAGTGGATGAGCTGACTTTTTAATAAATACTTCTTTATTGGTTAGATGTGGACCAGCTTGAGGTTTTGTCACTGTCCATGACATTTAAACTTTTTTTTTTTTTTTTTTTTTTTTTTTTTTTTTTTTTTTTTTTTTTTTTTTTTTTTGTGGGGAAAAAAACAACGCTTGACACGCTTGAGTGATGTAAAAAAGAAAGAAAAAAAAAAGTGTTGGGGCATGAGTGAATCATGAGAAGCTGACTCATTGAGCTTGAGTACTGAAGGTGTGTCATGTGTGTTTAGAAGAAAAAAAAGGGACCCTGGTTAACTAAACCCCCTTTAGAATTCCTGTAAGTAGTAATGAATTTCAGTACCGGCTAATGTGATGTTTATGGCTGTCTGTCTCTGCCAGTGTATAAATAGCCTTTTTTTCAGGTCGTCATTTCTTGAATTAATATTTACTCTGCCGATATTCTTGGAGCTCGAATCGTTTCCTATAGAAGAGAATTCACTACCGCAGCTGTGGCGTTTTAAAAGGCTTCTTTTAATTGCCGCTTCTCTCTTTGCCTTATTGCCCATAATATCAAGTGAAGGCAGGAATCCTAATTCGATTCCTTTTTGAATGCAAGTGCTGATTTTGTCGTGCGACAGAGACGGCCGTGTTTGTTTTCTAAGGCTATTTACAGGCTTGTACTCCTGACAGCTTGCGGCACACAGGGAGACGGGTCTTGTGAGTAATTACACATTATTTCCCAGCGTCTTGTGCCAGGGACCCTGCCATCACCAGTTCCAAATGTGAAAAATCTTTCTGTTTGAAAGCTCATTTCGCACAAGCAGGTCAACGTAATTAGCTGTAATTGTTTCCAGGCATGGCACGGGACCATATACGCGTGTGTGTGTGTGTGTGTAAATAAGTGCTCGCTTACTGCACGGGTTTAGCGTGGCCCATTTGTTCAGCCGTGCCCTGGGTTATGTCATGGCGCCCTGGGCAAATCAGTGAGACGTGGATCTGGTCCAAGATGAAGAGAGCGAGCCGCAGAGACGACATGCCGGAGCGGACCTATGTGAGAGTTATGTGACGGAATCGGGTAGAGATATATATGCGACTCCGGATTACCTAAAATGAAAGGGTTTGTTTGTTTTGCAGTCACCCGCGGTTTCCTGCCGGGCCTAAATCGCAGCTCTCTTTCAGCAGTATCACAGCTTTTTTTGGCGACACAGTCGACTCTCTGCTCTCGGATTCTTGATTTGTTTTGCTATGGAAAGCAGAGATTGTGGTGCCATGACATCACAGAGACAGGATTAGTGGAATATTTCGGTAACCTCCTGATAAGAAAATAATCAGCTTTGCAGAGAATGGCAATAATTCAGGTGAAAGCTCATGAACAAAAAGTGCTTTTCTTGGTCTTTTATGCAGGGCCTTAACCAAGAGGTCATCTTAGGTCAGTCCTGTTTACTAGCTGAACTTAAGATCTTAAGTCGGGGTCTAAAGTGTGGCCTAAACTGTATTTTGAGGCTAGGTCACCCTTTATCTGGCCAGTAACATTATATAACATTAACAGGAAACATTATTTCTACCATGTTGACATGCTGGAGGGTAAGCATGCAATGTGCTACATTGTTGTTATATATAGGACGGGGGATATGAGGAAATGATGTGCTGATTGGTTTGTTTCTTTTGTTCCAGCATTTGATATTTTTATAGAAAATGATTCAGACATGGAGTGTATATAGTACACACACACACAATCACTGAAGTTGCCTAAATTTGGCATGGCTGGAAACACGTTGTGCTTCATAACAAAGTGGCAACTAAGTCGTATGAATTTTATTGAGACGTGCAAATGGTACTGACCTAGCCGATAACTTGTAAATATGATTACGTACACGAAGCCGGTTAGGACTGGAAAATGTTTTCGCTTTGGTTGGTCTGAAGTGCATGTTTGTTTAGGATTTTGTAAACTCGAATGCGTCGCTAAACATTTCAGGCTAGGCTACAATTGTACTCGAGTCCAACGGATGTACCCAGCTGTTCCACCATCTAGGTCTCAATGTGGTATTATTTTTAGAACGCTCTTCAGCGTTCTTTCAATAAACGGTTTGATTCCGCAGATTAAAAGGCCCGACGCAGGCTTCCTGGATGCAGCTAGCACCCCAGTTAGCTTCGGTGTTTAAACAGGAGCCTGGTCTTATCTTTGAATATCGGAGGCACTGATAATCCTGCACTCTCCTCTCCAGTACACCAAGAGCAGATTGGCCCGATAAGCTTCATGGAGCTTGCGAGGTGAGATAACACCAGCGTCAGGCTGCAGCGATGTGAGAGAGGCAATGAGTGCAGCTGAGCTTCACCACAAAACCACCAACGCTCACGCAACAGCCGTAACAACTGTGACTCCGAGCAGCTCTCGAAGCCAGACCATGTGGCTTATAACGAGCACTCACTGCTGTCCAACGCTTTGGCTGTAAAAGTTATAGTCGCCATTTGCAAAAAAAAAAAAAAAAAAAAAAGGGAGAGATTTGGTTCACTGTGTTCTTTTGGACAGTATAATACTCTACATATCCAGGACAGCATGCACTTTATCTATAAACTTCATCAACACGTTTTTCTTCCAGTCTCCCACAGGAGTATCGTCTTTTACTAGTCGATTTCCATAATCAGTTGGAGAAAACGTGGCCAAATGGGTCACCCAGCCAACAACTTAAAGAGCCCTTGAAATTCCAAGAGCCTATAAAGGCGCCATTAAAGTTGGTTCATTCAGCTGCCCTGTTCTGTGTAAAAATTGTAAACTCACCAGCTGATTAGATCGAATTAATACAGTTCCTAACTTGCTAACAGTATACCAGTTGAGTATGACTATCATTAATCTGATGCCGGTTTCAGGTTTGCCAATTAAAATATCTTCGTACTGACTTGCTTTTTTTTTTTTTTTTTTTTTTTTTTTTTTTTTTTTTTTTTTTTTTTTTTTTCCTGTCAAAGTTTGCCTTGGAAAGGAGGAGTGGGGCTGTAGAATTAATCCTTTGTATTGTATTCATTAATTATGAAGAAGTAAGGCATGCTTTTGTGAGGTCTGTTCTAGTTTCCTTTTTTCTTTTTCTTTTTTTTTTTTTAAATTTTGATTGCAGGTAATTTCTCTAATCAGTTACACTTAGTTGCTCATTATGTGTTTGCTTTCCAACGCTAAGAGCAGCTATCTGGGTCTGATTTCAATCTGATGTCCTTTTTTGTTCCCAGTGATGTATTTTATTTTATTTTATTTTTTTTTTACCACAAAGGAATTTACTCTGTATTAGTGTGGTTTTTTTTATTTTTATTTTATATATATATATATATATATATATATATTCGACAATGAATTGAGCACTCGCAGGCACTCTATTTGGTAGCTGCAGGTGACTTATTTAATCCCTCGCACAGGCTTTGAATGTTTTTTTCATTGCACATCATGAAGAATTGGCCTGTTCCTATTGAATGGGAAGATTCCTCTGTATTTCTGTACAGTTGGCAGGCTTGGGATGTTTAAAGTCTAATAAATCTCCCCATCTTGCTGTGCTTTTTAGTAGCTATTGTTTGTTTATGCAACCCAAATTCAGCGTCTGTTGACAGCCGCCCAATTACGGACAGGCTTTAAAAGGCCCTGGTTGAACTGTAAAGATTTACACAGGCACCCCTCTGATCCGAGATCTGGCTTCTGTCTTCCCCGTTGAGAAGTGAGATGTATCGATTAAAGACTTAGCACTGGGTTACATCACATGGATTGGACCGCACGTCTCTACTACAGCATAGGACTCAGGAGTGTCGGCGCATCTATTGCTAAGTTTTTACTTTATTATTATCTTTTTTAATTGCATTTTTATTGTCCCTGATGATAAATGCATGCGAAAGTCCCAAGTCAGGCTTTACAAAACGAGAGGCTGGGAATGCTGGCGTGTCCGGCACGAATAGCAAGGAAAAGTAAACGCAGACAGGCAGACAAGGCAGCCTCGTCTTATTAAAGCGATAAGCATCGTGTGCCCTAGTGGAGAGACAGGCTGGTTGTGCACAGGGCTTTCTGACCGAGGTGCTTTTCACTAGCTGTCTCCTTATCTGCAGCCTGCAACTGGAGATGAAGGGATTACAGTCAGAGCAGAGTGCTGGGAGCCCAGTACGGTGCCAGGTGGCACACCAAGCCTTCTGTGAACATCTAAAGCCATTCTGCCTCACCACACACACATACTAAAATCAGGTTTAAGCAGTGACCATAGCGATGGAGATGAAGCGAGCATAGGCTGGCTGAGATAACAGGGTGGTGCAAAGAACGAAGGAGGCCCGGTGTGTCGTGTTTTCTTTTCTTTTTTTTTTTTTTTGCATACTCCCAGCCCTCCCTCACCTGGCCAATGGTGCTGAATAGCCACTGGTTAACGGGCCTCTGACCCTCTACCCGTCAGGCAAGTTCAGCTTAAGGAGGCTTTAGTCGTACTCTCTTTTGTCACCTTGGGGTTTTTAGATAGGCTACTGTTCTGCTATGCGCCTCGTTAAGGAAGGGAAAGAAAGCGGAGGCAAGTCGAATCTTTCCTCCTTTCTCAAGTCTTCACGTGCTTTTGGTGGTCACGCGTGTTAAAACAACACTCAGATTTCTTCCCCGAGCCTTTTTACAGTTTGCTTCCCTATCACGGGGGTTTTAAGTACAAGAAGGTAAGACCTCCCCCCTAAAAACTCTTAATTTTTCAAAGAAGACAATTCTTTTGTTATTCTATGTCGATCAGATCCAGGTTTGCTTTCGGGTGGAGCCGTAAGAGATTAATGTAATTTGAGCTGTTCAAAATGGCTGACATCCAGAGCAAAGTGTTAATTCATAAAAAAAAAAGTTAATTTTGTTAATTTGACAAATGTAATCCTGCTACCTATTCCTGGTGTTATTTAGCCCTTTATAGGGCACTAATTGACATTCTTGGAAATTGAAAAAAAGGTTTTTTTGGGGCGGCATGGTGGCTGAGTGGTTAGCACTGTCGCCCCACAGCGAGAAGGTCTGGGTTCGAGCCCCGGGTTCGGCACAGGTGTGGAGTTCTGTGTGGAGTTTGCATGTTCTCCCTGTGTTCGCGTGGGTTTCCTCCGGGTGCCTCCACAGTCCGGTTTCCTCCCACAGTCCAAAGACATGCACAGAGGGGATTTGGCTAATTGGTGACTCTAAATTGCCCGTAGGTGTGAATGAGAGTGTGAATGGGTGTCTGTCTCTGTGTGTTGCCCCGCGGTAGACTGGTGACCTGCCCAGGGCGTATCCCGCCTCTCACCCGATGTCAGCTGGGATTGGCGCCAGCTTCCCCC
>JAQMCW010000011.1:8163768-8180934 GCA_030068335.1 Chrysichthys cranchii
TCCTGTCTCTGAGCTCTTCGGTCAGTTCCTTCGACCTCATGGCTGAGTTTGTGCTCTGATATGCACTGTGAGCTGTGAGGCCTTTTTATAAATAGTTGTGTGCCTTTCCAAATCATGTTCAATCAGTTTCATTGAACACAGCTGGACTCCAAGCAAGGTGTAAAACCATCTCAAAGATGATCAAGAGAAATGGACGGCACCTGAGTTAAACATGTCTGTCACAGCAAAGGTCTGAATACTTACGTCCACGTGATATTTGAGTTTTTCTTTTTTAATAAATTTGCAAAGAATTCTATAATTCCATGTTTGTGCTGCCATTATGGGGTACTGAGTGTAGAGTCATGAGGAAATAAATTAATTTGATTTATTTTAGCATGAGGCTGCAACTTTACAAATGGTGAAAAACTGAAAGTGGTCTCAATACTTTCTGAATGCACTGTATATATAAAGAAATAAAACGCAACAAGGCATGGTCTCATAGTAAAATAATCAGTGGAGTGACGAAATACGGTCTGACCTGAAACAGAATTACTGTAAATAACCCAAAGCTGATTATTTTCCCAACAAATGAATTTTTTTTTATTAAAAAAACAAACAGGTTGTACTTCACATTCATTTGCAGCAGGGTTTCCGCTAGGATTTTTTCTTGCTGTTCCAGAATCTGCAAAAATTTCATTTTACTGGACAAATTTGTAACGTATCTGTCAATAACACTGTATGTTACAAGCACAGTTAGCATGTATACCAAAGTTAACAAAGAATGACCACGATCTCAAATCAGATTTAATGAAGGACTATTTACTGAACATTAATGATTAAACAAAATGAGCAGTAACAATTAAGCAAAACCTCAACATTAGCTGCTAAAACGTAGGCTACTGCGAAACATCTGAAACCCTTTTTTTCTTTATTTAAAAAAAAAGGGCGTCAAAATATAGCCTATAGGCTGCCAGTTAACATTTTATTTTCCCTTTACTTTTTTTTTTCTTCATTTTCCATACCCCTACAAGTCTGTCTGTCGGATGAATGGATTGTGTGTGTGTGTGTGTGTGTGTGTGTGTGTGTGTGTGTGATATATATATATACATATACACACACACACACACACATATATAACATGTATGTATGTATGTATGTATGTATGTGCTATTTATTTATTTTAACTATAATTGACCATAAAGTTATCTTGTACAGCAGCTACCCAGTGGCATCCCATCACTGGTAAATGATTGATTTGAATTCAAATGACACAGGTGCAACTTTCCTGTAGCAGCCAGGAATACATACCAGCGCAATTATATCAGTCGCATTTATGATGTTTTGGTGGTTTGGGTGAACTAGCACAAGCGGCAGTGCTCGAATTATACACATATCCTTCATTAAGCGAAATAACAGCAATGGAAAGGCCAGTAAGACTTTTTATATGACATTTGTTATCCAAAAATACTTATTTAACGGGCTTGTAATTAATTCTAAAGGCTATTTACAATTCCAATTAGGCACGCAGGGAAAAACAGCCATTTACTTTCTCCAACGATGGATTTCAGGCTGCGCGAGTGGGTTCTGTGCGGTTTAGACGCGGCAGTATTGTGTTTAGTATAACCGTATGGTTCCTGTGGATTGAGTCCGTGCCAGTTTGGATCTGGCACACGCTGGAGGAAATTGATAGCACCTGGGCATGAATGCCACGTTTCTTTCCAGATGAGAGCGGCTGTGCTTTTCTAGGTCAGCCTCTCTGTGCCCAGAGAATAGTCTGTGTTTTACCCATTACTTCTAATATGATCACTAATATTTTTACTCACTGCCCAGCCCTGGGGTGATGGTGGGCCCAGGATAGCGAGAGAAACTAGATCAGTCACATCGGCTGTCGTACTGGGAACGTTTTTTTTTTTGTTTTTTTTTCCCAGGCATGTTACCAGCACTTTAGTTATAAATTAATGTAACAAATGAAACTGGGATAAACTATTGCCTTGCACACTTGCTCAGTTTTAACCGTAATAAGGTATGACTTAAGTAGATGCCATTGGTCAGGTGCATCTCGTTTCTGCACTATTGAACACGTGTAAAGTCTACAAATGGCATCTTGCTGGATTCAGATCAGTTGACGACTGCAATTTTCGAAAATGGCTTTCATATGTAAATCTGCATACAATTTATTCTGTCATCTTTTCGCATAAACACCAGATTTTAGCATGTATACCAGGTTAGGAAAGCTAGAATCACTCAAAACCCTTTTAAAGATATATATATATATATTTTAAATAACAAGTAATTCATTGTTTTGGGGGAATTTGCTCCACTTCCACCTCCAAAATACTCTGTTCATAATCTTCACTGTTGCAACTAGCTATCTGGCTAACACAGGTTAACCTGACAGGATTTCTATGTGCATTTTTGTCAATCACATCACATGTTTCTAGTCTTTACTGTTTACTAGACAGCTGGTTGAAATAAAAGTGAACTGGAGAGGATTTCTGAGGGGATTCTTGTCGGTCATATGGTGTCGTCATATTCATTATCGTTGACCGTATGTATAAACTTAATTGTTGATGCTAATTAGCTGGCAAATACTTCTGACCTGACAGGATTTCTTGAGATCCTTGCCATATTCAGTATGTTTCCATATCAGCCTCCCTGTTAAAGGAGACATATTATACCTCTTTTTAATAATTTCACATTATTCCCTGAAATGCATTTGTAAAGTTTACAATTTTTCTATTGAAAAGAAAAAAAACCCCAAACAAAACAAAAATGTGGTGGTTTTTTTTTTTTGTTTTTGTTTGTTTTGTTTTGTTTTTAAAACATGGATTTTAAATCCCTTTAAGATAAATCGGGTGGATTTTGGGGGTGTGCTTTTAAATATAATTACACAAATAGCTTTGCTATTGGTTGAATAAAACAATCCCTGGGTGCAGGTGACCGAGCTGGGTCTTAGCCATTCCGAGCAAATTAATTATATATTTAAATTTAAAGACACACCCGTAAAAATCACCCTACAGGGTTTTTATACCATGCTAAAATGTCGTGAGAAAAGAGGAACCAAGGCATTTTTTTCAATGAAGGACAAAAAAACCCCAACCCTGCAGGCTTTACAAAAGCATCTTGGGGAATAATATAAAGTAATTGAAAAGTGAATGGCATGCTCCCTTTAACAGTCTCAACCAATATTATAATAAACAATAAAAATAATAATGATCACCACAGTCTCGGAAAATATGAGGCATACTGGTTCTGAACTGCCCAAGGGAAGAGTGAACATGTACAAGTCTGTCTGTTCTTGATCAGAAGCTCCGTTTTCACTGCGTACGTTTTCTCTTTTCAGAGCACGTCATGTGAAATTACTTCGTGACTATTCCTCTGACTCGCCCCGGTGTGCATGCGAGCGTGTGTCCGATTTTGAATTATTGAGAATTAGTGTATTTTGACAGGGTGCGCTTTTATTTATTTATTTTTTAAACCCCCTGCACCAGTCAACTTTCTGGAAAATTAGCTTGCATCTGTTACCTTGGATGTTAGCATTAGCTTGTGAATGTCCCTTGTCTGCAGTTTTGCCAGAGAGAGTTGGTATTGATCCCTGTTTTTAGGTACAATTTCATTGCCAGTTTGTCACACTGATGTATGTTTGTTATTTTCACTGTTAAGGCTAGCTAGCTGGCTAATGTTTCTAACCTGCTAGGAGTTCTGAGGGGATTGATTGTTAATGCTAGCTAACTTGACAGAATTTCTACCAAAATCCTACCCTCTGTTTACAAAACAGTTTGACTGCTAGGTGCCTGCTTAAAGCTGATTCAGGTATTTATCTTCGAGTTCGTATATGGACTCAGAGTGGCCACCTAAAAAAAACAACCCCCCCCCACCCGAAAACGCATCTAAACATATACTCGAAATGCTACGTAAGAAACGTCTGCCGACACTGCTATCTGTAATGATGATGAGAGAAGATTTGTTGCTTTGTAGGTTTGCGTTAACATGGCAGTAAGGTTGTACGTGTGCGTATGGCAAGGTAAACCCCAGTGTGCATCGCTGTGTTTCTCTGATTCCTGCACACGCTCTCGCTGAGCACGGACGCATTTTAATTAAGGTGACATTTTGCTCGGCTGCGGGGATCAATGCAGGCAGATCGCTTCTAATGAGCGACGACCCTGCCTTTCATTCCCTGCTAATAGCGCCGCTGCCTCGCAAAGAAATATTATGGCTTTGCTTGATGTCTGTAGACAAAGTCAAAAATAGCTTCTATGTAGGCGCCACTGATGTGTCTAGGAAAATGTTATTTCATCAATTAGTACACGCGTGTGGTCTTTTTGTAGTCCGGGAAACGGCTCCCTTGCCAAACAGCACTGAGCTTTCTTTTTGGAATGAGGCTAATTAAATTTGGCCATTGTTTCAATGCTAAAGCACCGGCTACGATTTTGCCCGCAGACGCTTTTGTTCGGCGTCCGAGCGCGTTGCCAACCGGGCTCGCGCCAACAGTCATGAAAGAATCCCATTTTCGTGAGATGATTCTCATATCTGAATAGTTCACTCGTATTGGTTATTGAAGCAAGTGCTAACTAGTGCTAACCAGAATGTTCATTCCCCCGCTCTTTTGGTTTTGTTTTCTCCTCACTTCTATATTAGTCATTTCAAAAGTGAAATTCATGAATGGCAAATGTAGCATTTTAAATTGCTGTATGGTCAGTCTGGGCAAAAGCAGTGATATTTACAGCTGGTTTATTGCTTACATTGGTTTTTGCGGTGAGATGTTTCATAAGAACACTTGGACAATAAGCACAGAGTTGTGCTCATGTGGGTGTGCATCACGTGCACATATGCTGGTGAGACCAGCCATTTCCTCTGGCAATGTGGCAGGGCGATGACTGCTGACAAGCTTGTGACATGAAACAAAGGAGGAAAGGATACTTGAAAGAGAGGAAGACCTCTCACAACTTTGATTGTTTTAGTTTTAGTGCTTCCTCAAAAATAGCACTTACTTGAGAGGATGGCATGACAAGCGTGTCTATTCTTACCCCCCTTGAGCTCCGTTGCATCCGTTTAAAGGGTACCTGCCATCTTGTAGTAAGTGCTGGTATGTTCTCCAGGATTCTATTATAGTACTTGCTTGATTTTCCAGTCAGGTTTCCCTCTCTGTCTCATACCACCGCGTCTGATCTCGATCTAGATAAAGGCAACATGGTCTTTCCTTGGAATACAAATGTCCTCCATTCGCTTGACGTAATTCTTCAGCAACACCGAAAGGAATAAAGGTGATTTTTATACGAAGTGCACCAAAGGAGGACATGTCTACCATATTAAGAAGCACAGGCAAGAATGAGCAGTCACACAGATGTGCTAATGCACGAGTATTCACCTTTAGACGCCTTGTCGAGAGCGTTGAGTGGCAAGATGACCCCCCCTGACCCTGGAGATCCAATTGACATTTCTGCAATTGATGTTTGTTACATTGTTCAGGTGCTGTTTCACAGCAAAGGTCATTTATACTGATGGAAGAAAAGCTTCCCTACATTAAGCCTGATGTATGAGCACTCGCTGTCTTAAGCAATGACCCCCGGAGTCCCGTTCGACTCGTGCACTGTGTAAATTGTAGCGCTTGAAAGTGCCGGATTCCAGTTGTTCAAGCTTTACTGTATCTGTTTGGCCAGAGGCTGGTATCAGCCGCACACAGGATGCTTTCAGCCCTTATCTGGGCTTTTAGGCTGACTGTTGAGTGCTAGGGATGACCTTTAACCTCCCCCACCCCAAGCTTAGCCCTTCCTCCCCTCTGTAAATTCCTTCCCCTTAACTCAAGGACTGGAAACTTTTTTTTTTTCGTGAGACGGGTGAAAAGGTGACATTTACTTACTTGCTTTTTTTTTTTTTTAACAGTAGGCTTTGTGTGTACGCTGTCTCACTGCTAAGCAGCGAATCATTCTCAAGGCTTTCCTGATCTTTGCTAGTCAGTAACGGAGAAATGTGTCACTGTGTTAATTTTCCAAGTACATTATTCACTGACGATGCCGCCAGTGTCTGTTCCATTCTGTCCATCGGTCTTCACTCTGTGTACTCGAAACACACTGTGTTCTAGACGTAAAACACTGAGGCATGTGCCGTTACAGGAAAATAATCAGTGACCGAGTGGTGGGATGTGGTCCAATGCACTGCCCCTTATTTTTTCCTCCTATACCACAAAAGTTAAGTCTTAAAGAATGGCACCTTGTGGTGTTTTCTATTTATTTATTTTCTTGGTCCTGTAATGGTTACATTTAATGTCTGTGAAACAAATTAGTTTGTTATTGCCTTCATTACTTTGGTCGGTCGGTCTGTCTGTCTTTAGTGTTTTTCACATCCCCTCAGTATTAACCACTTAACCCACCTGCTTATTAGTCAGTTGTTAATCTTAAAAACCTGTTCTTCATTAACCACTCTGAATTATTTAGTACTGTACAGTACAAATAATAGAACGGGGACATAGTTATGAGAGTGAGGAATGCAAGTCTGGGGCCACACAAATGGCTTGTGGGAGCAGAAAGTGGTTAATAATACACTAGTAGTACATTTCCGAGTGTGAATTTTCAATCGTGAGCATCTGCCTTAGACTGAAAGTGGCTAGTGCATGAAGGAAGTGCAGAGCTTGACATGCTGATGATTTGTGACCGACTAAGGCATCCTCATAAAAATGCACCACAGTTTTTTGTGTTTTAAAGCAGGTTTTTCTGATTTGGGGTGGGGTTTGTTTTTTGGTGGTGGTGTGTAAAGATGGGCAAGAAACTGTTATATCAAATGTAGATTTATTGTCATGTCACGGTATACAGGAATAAACTGGCAGTCTAAGAGCAGTCTAGGACAAATATAAGAGCTAGAAATGTACATAATGGCATATTTCTGTAGTAGGTCAGGAGTTAATTCACGACACGGCCAGGTTTTTTTTTTTGTTTGTTTCCCCCCTGATGGACACATTTCTCCGTTTTTAGGGCAAACATGGTAATAAAAACTCTGGACCATGACCTTTACCAGATTTTATGGTGGTGCTTTATGGTAACTGGTACTGGTGGTTTATATTTAACCATGCCTCTTTGGTTGTACCATGATGCGGTATGCTTATTTCATATTTAACTGTTAGACTGCCATTGTAGAGGACTGTAGAGTACACCAGTTTTTTCTTTTTTATTACAACCATGGTTAAATCTTTCGCAAGGTGATTTATTGCATGACATTGTGTTTATTTATTTTTTTTAAGAATACTAAAATGGAAACATCCAACCCTTCATATTTTCCTTTGCTGAATGAAAAGGAACATTTTCCAGATTATCCCTTGATTAAGTATGTTGGATGAACGGAGATCCGAAGCCTTACGAACCGATGTCTGTTCTTGTTTAGCCCCCTCTATAGGTGAGCCCAGAGCATCTCTCCCTTTCTCTCTCTCTCTCTCTTTCCATCTCCCTCTCGAACTCCTTGGCTTCCTGTAGGACCGAGAGCAGCTCGCGTTAGCCTAGAGGGCACCACCGTCTTCAGTACCTCCTCCAACTTGAGGTCCCCAAATCCCTGCTGAATCTTCTCACCATTCTTCCTTTTCCCGTTGGTCGGCTGGTCGATGCTTCCTACGATTCTGAAAAGGCCAGGACGGCAGGAACGCTAGGTGCAGTGCAATGCAGCATCGGCCCAGGATGCAGCTCCTTTCCTTTTTTTTTTTCGTTATTTTTTTAGTACCTCAAGCCCAGCATGTGAGAATAATCACTGAATGAATAGAGTGTCTCATTTAGATTAGATACTCTCTTCTTCACAATCCACTGTAGCGTTAAAAGTGCCCGAGGCACCGTCTTTTCTGTTTGGATTATTTGCATTCTCCCACATCTTTCTGCCCCAAAAAAAAAACAAGAAAAAAGCCGCTCTGGCTTTTCTCACTCTAATAACTTGATTGCAGATAATGTACTTTTGGACGAGGCGTCAATGCAGTCGCTCAAAGCCCTCAACGTCAGCAAGTATTTTGGACTCGGGAAGCTTTACAGTCTTGGTATTCACATGCAAGCGACGGAGCTGAAGCTTTTAATACCCCTCTCACTCCAAACAGCGCAGAGAATGGAGGCAGTTTGTCTGAGGTTAACCTTTAATCTCCCAAATTAACAAGAAACCTCCCCTGCTGCTTCATTGAGATGTGGGCTTTTTGTAGGGCAAACAATGCACGTTTTCCTAAAATAAATTCCAAATTCCAAGTGTACATCTATTTGGGAGTCGAGTTAGAGTTCACACCAAAATGATTAATGCAGGTTTTTTTTTTTTTTCTTTTTTAAATTTATTTATTTATATTTAAGTGCTTACAGGCAATTATAGGTTTAAGGCAATTACTCGGGAAATGTTCCTGCGTATGAGGGTAATTTCGTCCTCTACGCTAGAGTTATAAAAGACAGTTTTGTGAAAATAGAGAGCTGGCGTATGAGCAAACCGCACTTGACTGCTCTTGACAATACAGTCGTTGAAATGCACATTGATTAATTAATTAGAGGCTCTTATTTGCAAATGGACTGTCTGAGCTGATTATCAAATCCGGCTTCTTTATTAGCCACAGCCGCAGTTAAACCCCCCGTGACTGTGTGTAAGATCTCGCTCTCGTTGTGTGTGTGTGTGGGGGCGCATCCTCCTCACACTCCGTAAGTAATGAGTGTCTAAAAGTGGAGGGCGATCATCGGTGCAGGTGGAGAAACGGCCCGTTTAGGCCACTTCAGCCCACATGGCAATCCAGATTTCTCTCCATCCACGGGAGCAGAAATAATGACAAATGTTCATTTGGGCAGAGAAAACCAAAACAAACCTTTGATCCCATCTAGTAACTAGTTGATTCATATCTAACAGACTAACAGACCATCCAGTACACTCTGAGCCACTCCGCTTGGGGTTAAGAAAAGCAACCGAACACATTTGATAACGGTGGAAACGATGGATGACCCCTAAGGAGCAGATGGATATCAAGGTCCTGGTTGGCGAATGAAAGGCCTCTTTGCGTCCGGTGTGTAGGGGCATTGTGACCAGTGGCTTTGTCCAGATGGTTCACATACCTTTAGTCATGCTTTGGGTGAGGAATGCGCTCCCTCGGGAAGGCTCACAGCCTGGAAACAACGTGAACATAAACATCCTTTCTTCCACGCATCCTGAAATGATCCAATCCACGGCTCAGGCACCGCGGGAGGCGGGGCATCGACGCTCCTACAAAGGATTTGAATCTTTCAGCAGACCTGCTGTATTGGCATCTGCGTTTTTAATAAATCGCTTTCAGTCCCTTTACCCATCTTGAACCATTTTGCGTGAAGTGTTTAAAACATCTTATAAGGAAAGCATGGTGGAAAAAAACGGCTTTAATCATGATGCGGTCTCCCTCAAAATGTCATCTCGGGATAGCTAATCAGCCCTCTAAAGCGAGTTAATACCGTTCCCCAATAAATGCACCACGAGCAAACAACCCAGTGAGGTCATTCCATTCTTATATTTTATTTTCCTATTAAAAGATAATCAATTTACACATGCATGTTATGCTGAAAGGTTTTAAAATGGAAAAATTTACTTGAGCGAATTGTTCCTCGTTCGGAGGCAGTTCCTCGAGGCGCTGGAACAGAACTTGGCCTCGCGACAGCACCACAAGAACGTTCTTGTATCTGAAACTTCACATGGTTGGGCGTCGTTTTAGTTTAGGTTTTTTGTGTGTGTTTTATTTATTTATTTATTTTTAAAACCATATAAACAAACAAAAAAAAAAACCTTTCCAATATGCTTTGAATAAGGCATGTTTGGATGAGTGCACCGCAGTTTTATTTTTATTTATTTTTTTTGAGGTTTTAAGATTTAAACCAGTACGGAAAAGATTTTAAATGAAAGACAGAACAATTGTATTCGCAAAAACCCCCAAAAATGGAACAGGCGGCACTTAAAAAAACAAAACAACAAAAAAACCTCTGTTTAACTCTGTGGCACTGAAAAGAGAGAAGACATAAGCAGCATTTTTGTTTCTCCTTTTTAGATAAATATGATCGTCATGCTCCTCCTAACGATCGGGTGGTTAGTGTGGAGCATCTCCCAGTGCGTGTATCATTAGTACAAAGTCTCGCTCGTTAATGACTCGTTTGGGTGCCGGAACGTGTCTGAGGCCCGTTTTCCAGCTTCGGCTCTTAAGCTAAAGCATCCTCACGAGCTCTCTTTCCGCTGAGTCCAGCCGTGCTCCTACATCTGTCGGCACGTATCTGCGTCTCAATCGTTCTTTCAGCAGAAAGGCTCCCTAACAGCTCAGTATCGCGGTTTCATTAATCAAAGACACTTCCAGTGTCCCATTACAGAAACACAAGCACTCGGGCTGTCTCCGGCCGACAGCTCACCAATTCATCTTGTGGGGGTAAAAGCCGCCCGGTGCTTACCTGCACAGCCGAGCTGTTAAGTCCACAAAAAGACCCTTTGAAATTGTTTTCTCTAGGTCAAGCAAACAACAGAAATGGCAAATTGCTTGTCTCGAGGAGGTGTGCCGAGGGGGTCTTTGGACGAGGATCCCGGGGACGTTTGTTAAAATGCTGATTTAAATGCAGCAGGCAGGAGACTTTACAGACGCGGCCGGTGAAAAGCATCGTTTGACCCGCAGCTCTCCAGAGATTGCCGAGAGCTCTAAATACCGTCGGAGCTAAGTTGTAATCCCACCGGAGAGAGCTGCGTGTCGGATATCCGTCCTACGCCGTGCTATGGCGGAGCGGCTTGAGTTAGAAAAGGGGAGAGTTCAGGCAGAAATTCAAATATCGCACAGTACGAGGCAGCAAGATGGCATCTTCAGCCTCACCATAAGAACCATAGGACTTAAATTTTTAATTCCCAGTTAACGCCGGACAAATGAGTTGTTCATCAAGCGACGTGAGGATAAATCGGGGTAGAAATTCATCTAATCGGCCACTTGTCAACGAGTAACGTAGCCTTGGTACTGCGATCATCTCATGTTGTTCATCTATGTAGTGCAGTACAGTTGGCTGCAAGTGCTATATCTACAAGTCTTTATTAGAAGGGTAATTTCCTTCTGGTTGTAGTAACTCCATCTTGAACTTGTACAAAAGGTTATTTGACGAATAATAATAAAGAGCATCATGGATGAACAGTGCGTTGCAGTCACATTTTAGTCGCAACGAATGTGTTTCATTTCCACCCCTGGGAAGCGTGGCCCCGAGGTGAGAAGTTGGAATATGGCAACCTTCGGATCGAGGCATTTATCTGCGAACATGATAATACGTGGCTGTAATGTATTCCATGCGAATGCAATGATACATGGAGCAATATATTTAGGAATGCTGTCAGAGCTTACAACAAATTCATTTCAGCTGTCAAGTGGGAGACAGATCTGTCTTCCCGTCTTTCTTGAGGCATATATTCAACGCTGCTTTATTTCTTTTCCTTGAGGGATTTCCTTTAAGGTTGGGTAATATTGGCTTATAAATTTGTCATGCTATGGAATGAGATTTTGAATGGTTTCCTGTCAAAAATAGGGGGGAAAAATGAGGCCCTTTTTAGTTTTTAATCCGTTTTGTTTCTGGAAATCTCCTTTTTGAGTCGCGCCCTTTCCGGGTGTTTTTGGAGGGCATGATGGATATGTAACATACATATAAGTAACGAATAAAGCACGACATGACGTACGGTTTAGAGGAAAATAATCAACACGTGGGTGGTGTGCTGCTGCCTGGGAGGAGTGGAGTTCAATAATCCATTTTATCCGTTTGTTACGTTTGATGTGAAATGTCTGAAACAAAGTTTCTGTTATCAACAGCTATAAGCCATCATTCACTCACCTGCTTTTTCTTTTTTTTTTTTCACCCCTATAAAAAAAAATTCACCTTTGCACACTATGGATAAACCACAAATCCTTTAGTTCTGAAGATTTCTCACATCGGAGCAATTAAAGTTGCACCTTTACTAACACTAGAGACTCCTTCCTTCCGTAAAAGTTAACGAAAAGTCTCCTAACAGCAAACTATTACACATCAACAATCACACATCTGTTTGTAGATCATCCAACATAGAAGTCGCGGTGCAAGTTGGTACTACGGAAACGATGTACCTCCATGTCGGATTGCAGCCATCTTTGTTGTCAGAGCTACTGTTATAGAAAATTCATTTAAACTTCATCTGACCAATCAGATTTGAGTATTCAGTTGCAGTGTGGAATAAGTGTGCAGTTCCAGTCCAACATTTGGATACAACTTCTAATTCAGTGATTTTGCGTTATTTTTATTACTTACACTTCTTGTCTTAACGTAATGATGGACCGTCGCTACTTATTTGAGTGGCTCTCGACATAATGAGTCGAAGTGTTAACAAGGTACACCAGTTAATCGAAAAGCATTCCAGGTGACTACCTCATGAAGCTGGTTAAGCTCATGCCAACAGTGTGCAAAGCTGTCCTCTAGATAAAGCGTGGCTACTTTGAAGAATCTAAACATGTTTTTTCCCACCATGTGTGGTGTTATTTCATAGTTTTGATGTCTTCAGTATTGTTCTACAAAGTAGAAAATGGTCAAAGTAAAGAAAAACCTATGAATGAGAGGGTGTGTCCAAACTTTTAACTGCTACTGCATACAGCAAAGTCAGAGAACTTTTGTGTGTAATCGTGACAGCGTGTGGGAGAACATCTCGAATCCGAATCAGCTGCGTCTCCACCCTGACTGTAGTTGATGGGCACGTTGTGGAGAAACATGGCCCGCCGAAAGCTCCATCCTGCTGCACGGCAAATGAAGACATATTGAGGCATGGGGATTCTCGAGCTTGCCGCTGGGCTATTAATTACTCTTTTGTCGCGTGCATCTGCTGAAAGACTTGACACCTATTGGGACAGAGTGCAGCATGACGCTGGGCAGCCAGCACTGCTCTCTGTCTCTCTCCCTCACCTCCATGTTTTATTCATAATCACAATGATGCATGGAGCAAATGATTGACTTTAAATGTTCTCCCAAGTTTTTACAGCCAGTGAAAAAGGAGCGCTCTGGCATTGGCTGCCAGCAGTGTTTTGTCATCTCCGGATGTCGCCTGTTCCCAGATTTGCGGCAGCATTGTTTAGCTGGGTGAGGAGTCGTGGAGGATTATGCGTCTTTGTGGAGCAGCCTGTTGTACATGCCCTGCCAGTGCCCGTATGAGTGTGATGTATTATGACGGGAGGAGTTACGAGTTAAAAGGCTTCATAAAGGCCTCCCAGTGTCTGCCTGTTTTCCTTGTACCTGCACCCAACGGTTTCAAGCGTGCTCTTAACGTGGCCCCGCTGAGATGGGTGTGTTTGAGAGTGCGAGAGAGAAACGGACTGTAATCAAGAGGCTCTCTTGCTTTTTTTCCTCTTTCTCCTCCTCGCTCCCAGTGAGCCACCCAGTGCTGGAGTGACAAGTCCTCCCAGGACGTCATGCCTCTGATGGTTATTAGTTTTGTACAGAAGTCTGTTTTGATTTCCGCCCGCGAAGAGAGATGGAGTGTGGCTGAGTCAGAACCCATATTGATTTCTCTTTAGGCACTCATTCCTGAGACGCAGAGACCCAGTCTGGACCTGACTCACCTCCTATTACTGCTCTCCAGCTGCTCGCTCTTTCTACAGTGATCAGAGACCACTTTTAAGGTTTAACCTGAAGTTGATGAGGTCTGAGCATGTGCCATGGAAGGTGCTCGATGGTCTGTATTAAAACAAAAACAAGAGAAAGATCCTCAAAGCTTGTGTGCAGAACTGAAGAGGTTGAATGGATGGAGACACAAGATTAAGCTTATTGTATCCTACACAATGTTCTGCAAATTGCAAAATGTAGAGCAACTCATTCTTAGCATCAGTTTTTTTTGTTTTGTTTTAAGTCTGTTCAATGACTTTATTATACCGCACAAAAGAGATCGAGTTTGACTTGTTTTTGCTCTCCTATATCTAGAAACATCATCTACAGACATGCCATTTGGTTGATCCTTTGTAATTGATGTACCACAACGGCATGTGAATTTCACACACCCATCCTCCTTCACAATTGTTTGCATACCCACAAAATGATTCATGTACAATTACAGTGGTAAATAAAACCAAAACTATCCGGAGGCCAGCTATCAATCTGCAGGATGACCAACAGGCTTAAGATTGCCGTTTACCACCTCACAAAACCAGATCGTCATATCTGATCAAGCACGAACCTTGGAATTCTCTTCAGACACTTAGAATTTTTAAGAAAGCACAAACCAGGATTAACCCAGGGGCAAAGCAAAATTAGCCGTGTTCTCTGGCGGGAAGGATTTTGTTACTCTCGGACGATCAGAGGGACACTAGTCGTTCATGGGCGTGTATGAGCACATGTATGCAGAAGAGGGCAGATGAAGCTTTCCTCTGATCGTTCATCTACCCTGTGATTGTAGCATGAGCAGCATTATGGAAAAAACGCAAAGCTCTCACCCTCCTTTCTTGAAGGAAGTAGCTAGTGAGTGGGAAATGGCCATGACTGACATTGCAGAAATTCTGACAAAATAGTAAAGATCCTGCAGTGCACGCTCAGTTTTGCTCTTAACACTGTTAGACGTTGTCTGAGAGGCATCAACAGTCCTGTATTCATTCTCTTGTTCATGCAGTGCTGACTTAAATACCTCAAAATTTGCCTCACATTGTTCTAATGTAGTTTACCAACTGAACACAGGGCCCGTTCTATAAAACACTGTGCGGAGGCGACGCAAACCACTGGACAACTAGAAAGGGTGACATTAAATGTCTGAGAGCCAATAGCATTATATGGCAGAAATTTAATCCAGCACACATTCCTGCGTGACCCACGACCCCATGTGCTCTTGTTCTCTTCTTTCTCTATTGTTCTTGTCTCTGTGTTTAGCATGCTCTGTTTTCACCACAGGGGTTTCATACCTCTGGTTGTCTTTGGGCCTGTCCTCCTTTCTACTCCTGTTGTGTTGTGGACAAGAGACTATGCTGCGACCAGTGAGTGGGCAGAGTGACTCGGATTTGTATCTTGTTTACGTGCTTATAGCAGTCTTGGGTTTCACTGCTTTGCTGAAGGAGAATGCAGGACGCCTGAACTCGGCAGCTAGCTTACCTTGGCTGATTGTTCAAGGGTGTGTCTCTTTATGTAGGAATAAATATCAGTTTTTTAAAAAAAAAAAAAAGAAGAAGCAAATCTGACATTTATTTGTCAGATGTGGCAGTATGAACACCAAAAAGTAGACTATATCTGATGTGTGAGATTCAGATTTAATGTGACAGTGAAATAATCAGATTTGTATATACACAGAGGGGCCCACAAAATGTATACACACTTCAACAGTGGTTGTCTATGCCCTTTTTTTTTTTTTTTTAATCCAAATTGAATTATGGGATCAGTGTGTAGATATGTGTATACAGTAATACAGCTTTTATGCAGATTTTTTTTCATGTTGAAGTGTGTGAACATTTTTTTGGGCCCATCTGCATATAAATAAGAATATCTGATGTATGTGACATCTGCATAAAGCAACTTAATTTTACCCCAAACCAGTCACTTTCAATTCAGTAACCACTGCCTCGATGTCAAAGACACAATTCCACTGTCTAAAATTACGCACAACCGACCCATGTTGCCTACCTTAAAAAGAAATCATCTGGAATCACATGGACATCTTATTTATTTGAATCATTTTACTTATTAAAGTGATCAACTTAAGCTAGCTAACTAGTGGACCCTATCTGTTAAATAAGCTAGCTAGCACTGGAGCAAGGTGTTGCCATTGGTGTATACTAGCTAAGCATAAATAGCTATTTAACTGGCTAATAGTGCTAGAGAATATTGAATTAACTTCAGCTAGCTAGCTGGTGTTACAACCAGCCCCTAGCTAAGACGTTTTGCTAAGTAGCTAAATAGCTAACTATTATCAGTATGCAAAATAAAGTATTAAGGAAGGTAGGAGAGTAAACAAGTTGCTGCCCATCAAGAAGTTAATGTGAGCAAGAATGCACATTAGCATCAAAAACAACTTTAGGTTGGTGATTGCTAGCATAGTTTCCATTTTCATCAGTTAGCAAAGTGTTGATAGGTGTCCCTACTAGGATAGGAATATCTGACAGCTTAGAGAGTTTTATTCATGGGGACCTGAAAAACAAGGTCTTTTTTTGTTACAAAAATGTAAGCCTTTGTATACCAAAAACAACTGAGAAAATATCAAAGGTTATAATGGATTTAGATGTAGACATAGCATTAATTAGCTGTGTGTGTGTGTGTGTGTGTGTGTGTGTGTGTGTTAGGAGTATGACCTGTTCAAATTACTATGAGTTGGCCAAAAGTAAATCAAAACTGAGCACTTAGGCTTGTAGCATGACTGCAGCCGTGGAGTCAAACCAGCATGTGAGCTTGTGTGGGTTTTTATTGCTACAGGAATAAAGCTTTGAGACAAAAAAAATCAACTCGATACCTGTTATTCCTCCATCTCAACAGCCAGCATGACAGAATCCCACTGATCAGCTCACGCCTGTCTTTGCCACTCAGAGTAATTGAGCCATGTTCCTTTCAGCTAAATCAATCTCGAGTCGTTGCATAATATTTTGAGAGCCGCAGCCAAAGCTCAAATAATCACCTCCTTGTCAACTGGTCTGTGCAAGCCTCGGTCTCTCTTGTACTGCTGCCCAGAGAGCCGAGCCGCGGCTGTTTACAGTGAACGTCGTACCAGGTGGTGATACTGATGACACAAAGCGATATGATGGTGCAATGTTTTTTCCCAATGATAAACAACATCTGCGCCATGATGCCGCCGTTCTCTCTCCGTAGCGTTCCCTGCTTAAGTTTCTGAGATTTATCGCTTTTTGCATATTCCACCACGTACACGGCTGTTATTGGGTTTCATCTTTATTAATGTAACAGGTGCTCGCTTGTTAGAACGGGAAGAAGCTCGTCTTGGCAGATATATAAACTACAACATGCAAGAGGTCCCAAAATATTTCATGTCGTCTGAGGCTAGAATAAATTATACAGGACATGGAGTATGTCATCTTTTTCAAAAAAAAAAGACCTAAAGTTAGGCATCCTTGAGGTTTCTGCCACCCGACTGAAGGTGATGCCCATGAATAATGCATGGCAGAGAGGGAACTCTTGTCTGGAGCTTTTTGTAGAGCAGCAGAGTGCTCGCGCATGCTTAACATCGTTGATCTGACGACTAGCAAATGGGAGCAGAAGAAAACAAGGACGTAAGAAATGG
>JAQMCW010000011.1:8205211-8225274 GCA_030068335.1 Chrysichthys cranchii
GAGCACTTTTATGGACCTTAGTGGTGTTTTTCCTTGGATTTCCACTATTTTAACCACCACCACCCAGCCCCCCCCCTTCACATCATCGGACTGTTCAAGTCAACGGACAACCTCCTCCCCCCAATTAGTCCGTTAATGAGAGGATCGACTGTAGATGAATTAAAAATTGCTGCCCCTTGGGTTCCCCAGGTGGCACAACATAAAAGCGTTCATCCCATCATCTGGAAATCACAAGTTCGACTGCCCAAGTTCCACAGCTGCCCTTGACCAAGGGTGAGCAAAAGGAGAGCCAAACTTGGCTGTACTCTCAGGGAGAGATGCTCTTTCTTCCCTGTCAGTCATCAGTGGCTTTATTAGCCAATCGTTGGTGGCTGAGAGTGTCTGTGGGCTCATGCATGTGGAAGTGGCCCCTCCCTCCCAATTTTCTCCATGATTTTGTCATGGCTATTCCCACCCATCAGGAAACTCGAAGCATGTGCAGTTTTGCTCTCCTGTGGCATCATTGGGATTCGAACCCGTGACTCACAGGAGATAGGGTTTTTCTGTTGCGCCACTCAGTTGGCCTTATTTCAATTCTTATGGAAGGAGTCTCCAGTGTCAGTGCTTTGTAACAGTCAGGTCAAGTTTTCTTCAGGACTGAATTGATGCTTTCCAGTTGCTTAGAAACGAGCTGAATGGTTTTTGTGTTCAAAAGAATGAATGAAGAGGAACTGCTGAGGGAACTGTTTATAGTAGATATAATGCAAGTAATGACAGGAACGAACACGCTTAATGGGCGTTCCACAAAATGAAATATAAAGGCTTTATTCGTTAAAGCATAGCATGTTCAAACAAATATAATATATAATGCAAGTGTGTCTGAAGGCTAGCCAGGGATGATCCATGCTTATAGGACACTCGAGCATGTTTATGTATTGGAGCATAAGATCATGATGTTGCTTGTCTACACAGTCTCAGAGGGACGACTCTGGGAGGAAGGGCTGGAATGTGTGTCAGGACATTGTAAAAACGGTTTAGTGAGGAAGTCGAGGGGATGGGCTGTCACACTGTCCACATTTGTGAAGAAAGGACATTTATGGAAGTGACCTTTTTTCTTTCTCTTCCCCTGTCTAAGACCCTCTTTCTCTTCCTCTTCATTTTTTGTAAACTAAGGAAGGATGTCTTTTTCCATTTTAACCTGTGGGTGATTAACTTTTCTTGGACATACCTAATGGAGACATGGTGGGGGGAAAAAACTTGGAATCAAACGATAAACAGCTATGTAAATCACTGCACCTGAGAGCAGTTAAACCACTCTGCGTGTTTGACAGTTCCTGTTGTTCCCCCCCCCAATTATTCCCCCCAAATTTCCCATTAACCAAGTTCTGCGATTCGCTGTGGTTGTTTGAGTTGGCTCACTAATTTGGCTTGGATGCGTGTGGATTTTTCAGCATTATATCTGAGGTTTTCTTTTGAAGAATGGCTTTTTGTTAGTTATGGAACCTGTTCGTGTCGAATGTTGAAGCCAGAAACTGTTATAAGTAATGGTTCCCACTGTGTTTCCTATGTCCTAGTTACTGTCCCATAGGGCATTGTATTGCCTTCTGGCTCCACCCCAAGGCTTCAGACCTGGGCCTTAATAAAACCAAAGACTGCCTTTGACAATGTGTGACTTGAAAGCAGGAAATAATGGGCCCTAAACGCTAAATCTTTACAGGTTATTGACCTGTGAAGAAAGCACATGTACAGCAGGCTCTGCTGCCTGACTCCCTGATCGTCTGGATCATGTGCTGCTCGCTAAGTGCCTAGTGTACAAGTGAATTTGATTGATAGATAGATGGATAGATAGATAGAACTTTATTAATCCCTCGGGAAGGTTCCTCTGGGAAATTTGGTTTCCAGTAGCAGTACACCGGCGTCTTACAGTTTGGGGGGGGGTTGTAGTACAATGGAAAAAGGAGGAAAAATTGAGTTCTTGGTAGATATTTCTCACATCTTGGACAACCTCAGGCCTACCGACTCTCCACATGCTTTTTTTTTTTCTTTTCTTTTCTTTTCTTTTTTTTTTTCAATTGCATGTGCATATAATTGCCATTGTGTCATGGACACTTGTTTCCCAATTTTTGTTCGTTGCTGGTTGATATCATTCCATTCGGCCATATTTCGTCATGGTGCTGAGAGCCGGCAAATGAGGAAGGAGCTTGGCTAGGCCTCCTGCTGCTTAGTCTTTAGCCATAAAGGCATTTACTGCACTGTAAAGGCACCTCGATTGCTGTATCCAACGGGTTGCTGAAGTTTCAGTGGTCGTTTGGGGAAGGGTTCACCGTGTGGTCATCCTCTCAGGTTTTGCCGGGATAAATAAAAGAGAGCTTGTGGGAAGGGCTCTCCTTACAGCCAACCTCACAGCTATCGATCAGGCACCAGGGCTCACTTCTTGCTCCGTTTTTGCCATGACTGTATCAGTTCCTGAGATGAAAAGCCACTTGGTAGTGTGTCCTGCTTTAAGTGATTAACCAGGACTTGGTCTTTTACAAAGGATGTGGCCAAAATCCACTGTAGTCCACTTCTTTTTGCTAGCATCACCATTCGACGTATAACTAGCCCTAGTGCTATTGGGATCGATCATGCTCGTTGGGATAGAATGCATTAAACTGGAGGTCAACTGTGCCGAGCTGGTGGTGGTGATGGAGAGATCCAGGAGGCCTGCACTCATTTTCAGCCACTTCACACCAGTCTGGCCCTGCTGATTCCTCCCAGATTGGCTCCTGTTCCCTCCACTTCTGAAAGGTCTTTGTGTTGGCACAGCGAGTATAGTCCCATGTTATAATTTAAAGAACTGAGAACTGATGTTCGAGGGGGGTGAAAAAGGAAGCAGAAAACACATGGGCCCTTTGACCTTTTCGTAGCTTGGGGGCAGAAGGCTGCAGGCCAGCACACTAGTGGGATTGTGCTTACACTGTTTACTTTGTCCCCATGTATAGAGATCAGACTACAAGACATCAGAAATGCCCGACACCACAGAAGTCCAGAAGTCTGCTTGCCTCATCTCAGACTGTGCCTGAACTGAAATACCCTCCATACCTCAGGACCTAAGAGCCAGTGCAACCGTCTTGTACAGGGAAAAGCTTTCAGACCCCGCAACTCCCCCCCCCCCCGTCTTTATTTGTCTCTCTCGCTTTAATCTAAGCAGGCAAAATGGATTATAAGATTTAGCATCCATAAAACAAGAGTGAGCCATTGTGCCAATATTCATTTTAAGAATGTAAACTCAACTCATTTTGGATGTGTAAGTGTATTTGCTCTGTCAATATTAGTCTGCTTTTCGGTCTGCGCCTAAACACTCGTTCTCTTTCTGCACTGTTGTTGACAGGAGCTTAAATATCTTCAACGGTTTAATCTCGTCAAATCTTTTCTTTTTATGTGAATGGGCTTTTTTTCTTTCTTTCTTTCTTTCTTTCTTTCTTTCTTTCTTTTAACTGTCCTGTGTACCTGTCCAGTGAACACACTGCCAGTTCTCGCACTTGTAGTTGGATATGCCTGTGTTTGTTGTGTTTGCAGATTTGTGTGTTGGGTTTAGGTTTAGGTGTAGCATTAATTAGCTGTATTGCTAATTATTTCAATGGAAAGCAAACCTGCGTGTGTGCATGTGTGTGTGCGTGCGTGTGTGCATGTGTGTGTTTATAAGGGAAATCTGGCAGACTCCCAGCATTTTTGTCTTGGTTAATAAAAAAAAAAAAAAGGTCTGCCTGCAGTACACATCTACTTGAGCGAGGGAACATGCAGTTCCTGGCTGTCCTTTCCAATTGGCAGCCTCCGTACTGCTGTGTGACTGATAAGAGGGTAGTGTAAATAAAACTGTACAGCACAGAGCGTTACTGCTGAAGGAAAGAGTCAGAGCATGTTGTCTGTACGCATTGTTCTGACAGAGCTCTGTTTTTTTTTTTTTTTTGTGGTTTTTTTTTTCTATGGAATTATTTTTCTTTTTTGCAACCAAGCGTACCATCTTATATAACCGATTTGTGTAGGCTCGCCGAGCAGCAAGGGTGTGTTTTTGTTTGTGGTGTATCCGTGTGCTCTCGTTCTCATCTGAGACACAGAGAGCAAGCTGATTAGGGCGCCTGATGAGGAGTCAGTTCTATAAGTGCTCGCCGGTCTCTTCATTACAGCCTTGTTTTTGGGAGCAGATTCGCTCTCTTTGTTCAGCACAGAGTGATCTGACACTAAATGTGCGCTATATCTCCGTGCACTCACCACTCTGGATGCTGTCTGCATTTTACACAGTCGTGCACGAGGCCTCTCTTGGGCAGCACGAGCGATCAGCACGAGTGTCCTCTTTAGAGGCAGTAAATCCCTCTCTTCCAGTTGTGCAATATTTCAGAGGGGAAGTGAAAAGGGAACAGGCTAGTGTGGCACGTGGCACCTCTCCTTTGCTTCTTGGGAACCTCGGTTGTGTAAGGGCCCATTATGTCAGGTTCGGCCCCGCTGTGGCAACTCCAAGGAGGTGCGGAGGAGGAAGTGGAAGTTGTTAGAAAACAGCTCTTTTATAGCCATGGCTTTTTCTGTGCTGGAGAGCCAGTTATTTCTAGCCTTGGCCCTCTGCTCGCTTTCTCCACCACAGCCCTGAAAAAAAAAAAACAGAGAGGGTGGGGTGATGAAGGGGTTTAGGAGCTAGAGGATACCCTGCCAAACCTAACTGAGGTGTTTTTCTTGCACTCCCCCCCATCCCTTCTTAATAGGAAAGCACCTATTGACCAAAGGGGAAAGGCTAGAATTTATCACTTTAATTTTGTTTTTTGTTTTTTTTTCCTTTTTCTGGCCGTGGCCTAAAAGCATGCCCCTGCTGGGTGTTTGCATTCTGTATGAACCTGATCCTGATAATGATCCGCTGTTGCTTGTGTCACTGGTGGGATTCAAGTCTTTTAACTTTCACTGCTACTTAATGTGATGATTCAAAGTCTACGTGAAGTTGCCGCGGTACCTGAACAGCCCACAAGTGAGGTTGCTTTGGCCTCAGCGCTGATCCTTTTGCCCCAACTTAAAGGCTCGTTTATACTTCGGACTGATGAGAACTTCCCGCATGCTTTTGTCTGGAAAAAGTCCATCACAGAAACAGAAATATCTACGTCCTGCCCACCTCTGCCCCAGCTGGCTAATAGTGGAGTATAAAGGGGGTTGTTTGATAAGAGGTTTACATAGCAAATCTACTAACTAAAGAATAAAATGCCAATGCACAAAGTGTAGGTACTGTTAGAGCCACAAAAAAGAATAACATTCAAAAGTGGTTTGTTCCTCTTGCGTCACAGCAGTTTGCCAGTTGCAGTTCAGTTGTATTATAGAACAGAGAGTAATAGCTTTTACCTATTACCATTCGGTGCTGGCTGCTCCTCCCCTTTTCTGTGACGGACAGCCTGCAAATAGCTAAGAACCTCCTTTATAAACATTCAAGTCTTTCAGAATTTGCTTTTGTTCTGTTTTTGAAAGTATAATCTAGGCTTTGGCTTAGCATGTCTTACTTTATCCTCCCAGCTGTTTCAAGTGTGTTTTTTTTTCTTCTTTTTTTTTTATGAAATGCAAATGTAATAACATGCAGGTTGCGAGTTTTTTACATGCCGTCCAATGTGTTATTGCACGATTTATTCCCCTAATAAAAACTGAAAGGTGTTTCTTCCTGTCTCACGCAAGTGTACAGTATGTTTTGTAACTTCATAATGCTTTTGCGAAACAGGCTTTGGCTTCATCTCAATCACACTGTTATATTAACTACAGCTTCCTGTTTTGGTTGCTGTGGTGGTGTAATCATCCGATATAGTGCTGGAAATGTAGTAGTGCCTATATTAATAATATTAATAATAATAATAATAATCGTTCATGTGCTTCCCCCTGTACCACGCCTGCAATGGAGAGAATGACCGTAGCTGTGACCCGTAATAACCTTCTGTGGTCAAACACGCAAGAGACAGCAAGCTGAGCATGGAGTTCCTGTGTTTGGATTCTGATTGCAACACTTTTGCACAGCCGCATTTTATGACCATGACTAATACAGAGGTCTTGTGTCACGGGTTGCCATGTTATGCATTTTTGCACCATGCCTGAATTTCTAGTGATTTTCTAAATGCTATAAAATGTGCTTTTTTTTTGTGTGTGCGTTTGTGTGCAGCTGGAGAGAAGGCCATTGTGTGTGACCAGTGTGGAGCTCAGTTCCAGAAAGAAGAAGATCTGGAAGCACACAGACAGATTCACACAGGTCAGAAATTGTCCCCTACATACTCACTCGCACTTCAAACATAGATAATGGTTGTGAAACACACCAGTTCTTATGGCCATGGCCCCTGGTAGTTGCTCCCTTTGCCTTGTATTGGCCAAAACGCTAATAAAAAAAAAAGTATAGTAATTGGTTTTTAATTTAGTTTCTTGCACTAAAAATTAGAAAAGTATATCCAAAGAGGTTAACTTGTGATATACTGGGGCCTGCTGCTGTGTTAGCTTGCTGTTTAAAAATTGTACTGCATACAGACTTGGCTTTTGGCCAAGCCGGGACATGGTGTTTTCCCTTTGTAACAAATTAACTGTGTTTTGAGATTTTGTGTAAAAACAGCTATAATTGTAATTCAGATATCCAGCTAATTTCCAGGCTGAGACGTACTGAAATGCCAGATATTATTCTAAAAAAAGCTAGCTATGAATTTAATGCAGTAAATGGTCACTCCTTTTATACAGTCTCTACAAAACACTTTGGTCAATCAGTGAAAAGAGTTTTTAGCATTTTGCAACAAATTAACTGCGCCCCACCCCCAATTTAAAACTACCTAGCTAGCGTTTCCAGCATAAAATGTGTTGGGTTAAAGGTACTAGCTAGCTATTTGACTTGATAAATGCTATTTGAGTTGAAAATGGTTAGTCCTGCCACACAGTAAACTACATGGAATTCCTCTTTGTTTGGTCAAAAAAAAATTTTTTTTTCCTTTTTTTTTTTTAAACTCCTTAGAAATTAAATTGGGTCCTGATTTTCTAACCTGGAAATTGTAGTTCAGCTAACTGGATAGCTACTAGGTTGAGCTGTTGGAGAATGTTGTTAGGGTATAAGTTGCTAGCAGGCTAGTTAACAGGAGATAATTAAGCAGCTATATGAAACACCTTTTTGTTTGGTGGAATAGTGATTTTATTTTCATTTTTTTATCTTATTTTAATCTAAATTTGTGAACTTGTAATTAATGAAGTAGATTCTAGAGTAAGCGGTGCCATTTTGCTTCACATTTACTGGCCAATTACCTAATGGTTGGTCATGTATACTACATAAATTAATTTTTTTTTTTTTTTTGTGGTTTTGAACTTGGTATCCTTGTTTAGAAAGTGTAAGGATATTTTGATCTGCAATTTATCCAATATTCAGTCTTGATACTAGTAGAATCTTGCTGTAGGTATACTAAATGCTAAATTGTAGTGCCTTGCTAGTTGAAAGTTAAGTGGCTGCCTAGTAGTCCCTAACTGTTGTAAGGGTGTTTACATGTGCAAGCATTAAGCTAAGGCAAGACCAAGTATTTATAAACAGAGAAAATGCTCAAGTCATGGTCATGTGAGAAAGCCTAGAGTCTTCCATGGCATGTCAGTTATTAGACAAGCACTTCCTGGAAAGATTTTGGAATTGGGAGCTGTTTATCATGAGCTTGCTAGCTCCCTCCAGTTGTTTATTGGTTTGAAGAGAAGCGTTATGGGGAAAGGAACAGAATAAATGAATGAGTTTGTCTGGGGTAGTTTGTTTGCTACCCTTCCCGCAATTATATAACCACATACAGTGCATTCTGAAGGTAATCACAGCACGCCACTTTTTCCACAATGTCCTATGTTGCGGTCTTATTCCCAAATAGATGAAATTCATCTTTTACCTCAAAATTCTACACACAGTACCCCATATTGACAAACTTGTTTGTCTGAAACTTTTGCAAATTTATTAAAAATAAAAAAAGCAAAGTAAAACATTTACATAAGTATTCATATTTGCCATGACCCTCAAAAGTGAGCTCAGGTGCAACCTGTTTCTACTGATCGTCCTTCAGAAGTCTCTACAACTTGATTGCAGTCCACCTGTGGGAAATTCAGTTGATAGGTCATGATTTGGGAAACCACACACCTTTCTATAAAAGGTCACATAGGTGACCGTGCATGTCAGAGCACAAACTAAGACATGAAGTCCAAGGAATTGTCTGTAGACCTCTGAGACAGGATTGTCCCGAGGTTATAGAAAAATTGCTGCAGCATTGAAGGTCCCAATGAGCACAGTGGCCTCATTCGTACATGGAAGAAGTTTGGAATCACAGGACTCATCCTAGAGCTGGCTGCCTGTCCAATCTGAGCGATCTGGGTAGAAGGGCCTTAGTCAGGGAGGTGAACGAGAACCCAATGGTCACTCTGACAGAGCTCCAGCATTGCTCTGTGGAGAGAGGAGAACCTTCCAGAAGGACAACCATTTCTACAGCACTCCATCAATCAGGCCTGTATGGCAGAGTGGCCAGATGGAAGCCACTTCTCAGTAAAAGGCCCATGACAGCCCACCTGGAGTTTGCCAAAAGGCACCTGAAATACTCTGACCATGAGAAATAAAATCCTCTGGTCTGATGAAACAAAGATTTTGGCCTGAATGCCAAGCATTATGACAGGAGGAAATCAGGCACTGGTCATCACCTGGCTAATACCATCCCTGCAGTGAAGCATGCTGGTGGCAGCATCATGCTGTGGGGATTTTTTTTTCAGCAGCACGAACTGGGAGACTAGTTAGGGTCGAGGGAAAGATGAATGCAGTAATGTACAGAGACATCCTTGATGATAACCTGCTTCAGAGCGCTCTGGACCTCGGTCTGGGGCAAACGTTCATCTTCCAAGAGGACAATGACCCTAAGCACACAGTCAAGATAACAAAGCACTCTGTGAATATCCTTGAGTGGCCCAGCCAAAGCCCAGATTTCAACCTGAATGAACATCTCTGGAGAGATCTGAAAATGCCTGTGCACAGGCACTCCCCATCCAACCCGATGGAGCTTGAAATGTTCTGTAAAGAAGAACGGGGGAAACTGCCCAAAAATAGGTGTGCCAAGCTTGTAGCATCATACTCCAAAAGACTTGGGGCTGTAATTGCTGCCAAAGGTGCTTCAACAAAGTATTGAGCAAACGCTGTGAATACTTATGTAAATGTTTTATTTTTTTTTATTATTTTTAATAAATTTGTAAAAGTTTCAAACAAACTTGTTTCACTTCGTCATTATGTGGTATTGTGTGTATTGAGATAAAAGATGAATTTAATCTATTTTGGGACTAAGACTGTAACATAGGATATTGTGGAAAAAGTGGAGCGCTGTGAATACTTTCCGGATGCACTGTAAAGGAAACCTCCCGGAAGATGCCAGCATGCAGTGTGTAACTAACCTGCTGGCCACCCCCGTTCGGCTTGTATGGCTTGGCATCAGTACGGAATATGTGCTGATGTAATGCCATCCCAGGAATGATGACCTCCGCTAGGCCGCTGAGTGAGAGAGGAGAGTGGTGAAGGGTGGAGGGATTTACTGATGTGTTGATGCATGAGGTTCTCGGTGTACTGGGATCCTGCCATGCTCCGACTTTTCACCCTGCCGACAGGCTCGGCTATCTGCCCTTAGGAGAATGTTCCAGCACCAAGACGTGCATACACACACGTCCATATTCTGACAATCAACAGTATTTATGGTTACGTGCAACCTAATAACCCATTAATAATCCAACCAATAACTCAATCAGCATTAAAAAAAAAAAAAAAAAAAAAAAAGTTCATGTACGCACCCAAATCAGGATCGATTAAACTGGATGAAACTTATCCGACTGCATGTGAAATGCTGTGTGACTTGTGGTCACAAACTCTTCTTCTCGCCCTGTTTAATAATCACACTTGGATGAGGTTTTGCTGAGATGGAAATAATTTAAAACTTGTTAAAAACACAAGCAGTGCAATTAAAAAGCTAAATGCGCTGACACTAACCCACACATGCACCACACATGCACATAACTTTTGTGTCAGATTACATATAATATGCGTATAAACTCAGGGTTCAGTTTAGTAAACAAATAAGCAGTTCGTTCTGAATCTGTAATCGGAATCAGCAAAATTAGGTACCTGTAAAAAAAAAAAAAAAAAAAAAAAAAAAACGTTTAATATTTATATTAAATTCCTAATCTGTGATCATTTTAGGATCGTCATTGTCATGGGGAATAAGTGATTCATTTGTTGTTGTTTGTAATGTTTGCATGTACTTACAGATATCTACAGATAAATCTTTCATTCAGTGTGAAGTGTGCGAGTTCTCGTAGGTAAAGCTCTTGTGACAAGTCAGTAGAATGATTGCTTGTGCTTCTACCATACCTATTATTATTGTATCTCAGATACCTGTATGTGGATCTCATGCTACTTTATTCCGTATTCACCATGTATTTCACACTTGTTTATTTCCATTCAGTTGATGCGACAAACTAGGTGCCTTAGGTGGAAGGATGGCCCCCATTTGACTAATAGGTCATGCCCACAAAAAGTTTTCAAATTGCGTTGTATGATAAATTTATTTTGCGCCCGAGAGCTTTTTTTTTTTTACAGGTTGTTCGCAGACCTTGTGAGGCTTTTTTGGATTCAGACTAGGCCAGATGATGCATAGGTTTGGACTAGTACAAACCTTTCTAATTTGAAGACGCAATAAAAGTCCAAGAAACTTTACTAATATGTACAGGTGCTCCCCTAGTTGCGATGGCCCGACTTACCAATTTTTGAACTTACGAGGATGTGATATGCTAAAAATTGTAAAATATTTTGAAAATATTTAAAATTCGCAGGCAGGCATCAGTATAACGGCATACGAGGTACGATGCGTTCAGATGACGCCCAGAAGTACGCGGACGACGCCAAAAGTACGCGTTACCCGCCTTGAATGATGCCTCACTTTTCTCCTACACCTCACGGAGTTAACTTGTGTATCGGTGTACTGTACAGTGCATTGCCGCATGTTTTTTGTGTGTGTGTGCTTCAAGAGCTAATTTTAATTCAGAAGCATGTCTTCTAAACGTCCCAGCATGTCTCCTACAGGAAACGACTCCTGGGTGCGCTAAGCTAGCCTAAGATACCAAAGCTACCCATGCTAGGCCAAGTTACCTAAGCTAGGCTAAGTTAGGCTAAGCAATGGTCCAACATGTCATATTTTCCACTTACGATGGGTATAGCGGAACCCATCTCCATCGTAAGTTGAGGACTACCTGTATATTTCAACAGTAAGATTTGTCTGTTAATGATATGAGGATCCAAAAGTAGCCTTGAAGCATGTTTGTGTACACATAGTAGCATTGGGGGGGAAAAAACCTTTTTGACCCTAGTAAAGTGCAAATGTTTTCCAACATATAGCAAATCATCATGTATGAAGCACAAAATCCGATGGCCCATTGACCTGTCGATTTTATTTATTTATTTTTTTTAATTCTTTCTGTCCTTCATCCAATCCTCTTTCACCAGCACGGAGCGTTAGCTATACCTAACCAGATCCCAGGAAGGATTCAACTTGTCTTTGCGTACTGGGCCTCCAGAGGGCTTTGACCAGTATGGCTATTGTAAAGAGGGGTTAAACGGGGCTAACGATCAGAGAGGCATAACAGCGGAAAGCCTGGCTAAATATAGAACTGGAGTCTGGAGCAAAAATATGGGCGGTGAGTTTTGTCCTCCTGCCAAGAGCGCGTTGAGGCCAGCCTCCTCTGTGGCTACCAGGGTTATATTTTAAATGTGTTATAACGCATGGCAAGTTTGATACAACACCCCCCCCCCTTCTCCCCCAAACACATCCACCCCCAGTCCTTCAATATGCTCACCCATATGTTTGGTGCACCCTTGAAATGTGTTATTAGCTTAGTGGCGGTGTAAAGCCTGCAATATGAAGAGGAAATTTTTTTTTTTTTTTTTTTTTTTTTTCCAATATCTTCCTTTCTTTGCCATGCATAATTGTCACCATCACCCCAATCCCCTGTTTGCATGACGAAACACACGCCCCATCCCACACAAACATACACGCACACATGCTCACTAGTGGATATGTAACTCACTGTTGCACCCACTTTATAAATAGTTAATGACTGCCAGCTTGGAGGCACTGTTTGTGATAGCAAAAGTTTTCATGCCGTTGTAAACATCCAGGTCTCGGTTTTCAACTTGGCAGCTACTCCAGCTAAAGGCCGTAGACGTGCAGGGAGCAACGGTCATTTCCTCTAACGTTATCAGAGCCACTGCTGTTAAAAACGGATGGATGGACTTCCACGACTGGGTTATTGGAAAAGCCTCCACGATCCAAGTAGTTCGTGGAAAAGTTAACATGTTTGGCACCAGTTTAATGGCTGCCCAACAAAGTCAATAGCTAATAGCTTATTTTCAGAAATAATTACTTTCCCACTGACTTTGAAATCAGCACCATCTGCTCACGGATCATGCTCGGCGAATATTCCGTTACATTGCAGAAGTGTTAAGTAAGAAATGGCTGAACGAAAGCCACACTTGTACTTTGATGGTTAGCATGTTTCAGCAAACACCTCGCAGCAGTGTATTCTGCCAATTTTCTGATGCCATGGGCATCACCAGATGTTCAATGGACACCATTGTAGTTCCCAGCATGTGGTGTTGACATCAGAGAAATCAGCTGTTGTCATACTCCAGCCTAAAGAATAGAGCTGACCCTCATCAGGCAACACTGATTGATTGTGTCTTTTAGTATTCAGTATCTTTATAATATCTCCAATGTTTTTCATATCTTCATACCGAATGTGAGCAATCGGCCAAGTCATGCTCGCTTGTCTACTCTGTCCGGGGGGAAAAAAAAAGTTACGAACATGTTCCTTTCCCTGTCGCTGGGATGGTATCCTCAAGGTTACCATCTATTATCTGTGCGTATTTCATAGTAATGTCAATGTGGCCTGTCTTTAAAAATGAATTATTACTTCATTGGATGACTGTTGTACATTTAATTAGTGTTTATAGGCTGACTTGTTTGCATTATTGAGCTTTAAATGAAAGCCATTTGATTTTAAGGGACCTGTTAAACAAAGTAATAAATAGAAAAACCTAATAATAGATATGAAGAGATGGTTTGATAATGGTGCTCTAACTAAATAAAAAAAACTCCTTAATATAGTAAATCTATCTCAGGGGGGTTGAAAAGAGCTGGATTTTCTTTTTTCCTCCGATGAGGAAAGTGCAAGAACCCTGTAATGTTGCTAACAAATAATGGAAGTCTCACTTCATCTTGGCAGACTCATTTGAAGATTGTGCAAATTAGATTTAGCTCGGAACAACCCCTTTAAATTACTGTTACTGTTCAGTCCGCCTCCAGTAACCTGTGAAAACTGGCTATGCCTAGACCTGATGACACAAATGATCTATTAACCATAATCTGTCCAGCAACGGCTCGGCTTCTTGTGGCTGGCGTTCTTCGGCTAGGTGTCGCTCACTCTGACGTCTGTGCACTCTGGGCCTTTAAGACCATGTCTAGTTAAGGCACCAAAATAGTTAGTAGTGTTTGGTGCCAGGACTTTGAGAGAAAAACATCATGTGCTGTTGTTGACGCACAGCTCCAGTGCTGCTCGAGTTTGACCTACTTTAAAGGGCAGAGCCCAATTTGAAGTTACTTCACTCATCTCTCGGGACTGGAATGCAATCGGTGAAAAGGGGGGAAAAAAGATGCTTTTGTGACTGTTGCTAAAGGGGCTTTTACGTCGTGTAGCGTGCATTTTCAATGAGGTGCGTTGATCTCCGTCTCACTTGGGCTGGAGTCGCTGTTTTAGTGGCGTGATACGTAGCGGAGAGCTCGGTTTATCACACTCAAGCGATGAGAGGGTGCATACGATATGGGAGGAAAGTTCTAGGCAGACGAGCAGCATGGGTGGCTATGAATAGTTTCTGGAACCTCTGTGAACAATGCTGGTATGACCCTGAGCAGGTGGAGCGGACCAGGAAACCCCTCGGTGTTTGCTAACAGGGGCCTTTTTTTTTTTTGGTGAATCGGTGATCCTTTAGAACCTTGATTAACCAGTCCGATTTTCAACTGTGTTTAAATGTGGACCCCAAGAGCTGTTTGCCGGGCCTCTTGAACAGCGACAGTTTCGAGAGAGAATCCTCTGTGTTGTTTCCAGACAAGCTGCGTAAACGGGGAGAGCAGCTGACTGCATGTAAATCCAGTAATAATAGCAGCGTCTCCCCTCCAACCACCCCCCCACCCACCCTCTCGATTTCCCCCTCATCCTTTTTAAGCCTTGTGTTACAGGGAAAATATGCAAACCATTTTGGATGGGGAACAGTGGATTTGCTTGGTGGGAACACGGCGTGACTCCAGCGAACCAGGCCACAGAGTAAACACTTTCTTTCTCAAGCCAGAAATAGTTTTGACAGAGTGAGAGAAAAGCAAGAGGACAAACATGCCTGCGTTGTGGTGCAAAGAGAAAAAGCAGCACCTCCACCCCTTTTATTGTTTCTGTCCCCCCCCCACCCCACCCCACCCAATCCCATCTGAAAATATTCTCTAATCATGCCCCCAGCGCCCCAAATGACCCCCATCCTCTAGGTCTCCCCACGCCTGTCGCTCACAAATGAGGTCTGTGCCACTGGTAAACAGAGGTCATGTCATAGATGTCCATTATCTCAATCACACCAGAGCGTACCGGGCGTCTGTTAAGCATTTACTTAATTGTGACGTTATTAACTTGTCAGAGCGCATTAAAGTTGCACAACACAATGCGGGCGCTTGTGCAAAAGAAGAATGTGATCTTGCAGGTTGGTACGTAGACCAACCTGGGCACTGAAGAGCGCATGGGGAAAAAATAATGCTTTGTTTTGGGAAGCATTTATAAGCTGCGTTCCAGTCTGGATGCAACTACCTCAATGTCCGCATCCATCAAAGGTGCCTTCTCACTGGGAAAAGGTTTTAACCAAAAAAAGTACCATGGCAAGGAGTGCATTCTGGATACCCTTCAGGGTGGTCATAAAGCCCAAAGTTTACTGCACTGAACGTTTTAATTACTTGGTGACTTTTGCATGATACGAGAGAAGCGCCAGATGATTTTCAGTCGGACTACTGAAGGCTAACGCTAGGTAGCTTTCGAAGGAGGATTGCAAGTGACCTAGCTGTGTAGCCTTTAAGATTTGTGTTGTATTAGCTTGAACATTTTGATTATCTGGTCTAAAGGCCGGAACACTGTCCAAACACCCTCGTGTCCTCTAGTTAGGATGGAGACAATTGTGAGGCAGTTTGGTCTGCCGTGTTTCCTGAAACCTTCGTAGAGCTCCAGCTTGGACAACAGAATCGTGTCTTTGCCTACACCAACAAGGATACCTGAAAGGCTGACTCTTAAATCCGGTCGAATTAAGGAGTTCCATGGTGGCAGCCTTTATATCAGGAGGACGCGTAACGCTGCCTAACTGGTATTTCTTTTTAAAGGAATAACTCATTGCAGCTCAAGATCCGAGTGCCCATGTGCCGGTCAGCTGCCGATGATTAAATGACTTATTAGCCATGCCAGACTCTATCCCCATATCTCATTTTACATTCATTACCGTGCAAGCTGTCCCCCACTCCAGCGGAGGGCCCATCTGTCTGAGTCCCTCGTACTTTCTGCATATGGCTGTACGCTTACAGTTCGATTCCGCTCTCCTCTTTGGTCTCTGAAGTGGAGCTGTAATTATGGCACTCGGTGTCATCCTTTATGGGCTTCGTAAGCTAAATATCTTCAGCAAATGCTTTAGAAGAGTCTGCCTATTTCATTTTGTGTTCATCAAGTGGATAACAGGTGGCACGGTCCAGGCTTTCAGACCCAAATTCCTCGCCTCTGCATTAATGTTTTGACCCAGGGCTCTCAAGAGTTTCATGAGCATCAACATGCACGAATATTTCTCGATGAAATGATGAGATGCGAAAGTTCCATTTGAATGGCACGACTTGAATTTGAGTAGCCTGGATAATATGCAAGTGCTTTGAAGTGGCTAGTGTGTGCTTCCTTACAGCCAATAAAGGCTTTTTTTTTTTGCCTTCCTACATCCCCAAAAAGTAAGGAGCAGTACAAGTGCTTGGCCGCTGTATCAGTGACCAAATTAAATCAAGTGCAGGCCAGACTAGCCTCTCTCACTCTCTCCTTTATTTTTTTTTTTTTCCTCTCCGAACTAATTTTTTCCCCAGATAGGATCTAAATGAGTTTTCCAGTGGCTGAGATGCTCAGCTGGCTGATAGATACCATGTGCAGACGTGCAGCCAACACCCAGAAGTAATCATCTGCTGGCAAGAATGTTTAGCCATTAGGCAACGTATAAATTCCCACAATGAGTCTCTCTTTTATTGACTGACTCTTGCATTCTGGATGCAGCCCGGGTGTGTGCTCAGCTTGGGAATGTGAAAAGAAGCCTCCCCAGACCTACCACCGACATACTGCTCTGGACTTGTCTGGCCCGGCTTAGCGAGCACAGTATCGGCGGCGAGTCCCTTTTGTAGCAGCTCTGCATGATGGCCGATATTGTCTCTGGGCAATGATTGGACAGCAAATGGTGATCTCTAAATCCAAGCGTTAGGAGAGAATCCTTATGAGAGAGGTCTTTTGAGGAGCGGTGTGAGAGACAGCAGCACATGTCCGAGGGAGAAGGAAAGTTTTGTGCAGAGATTACGGACTCCTGTCGGCCCGGCAATTCACACAGCGCAAAAGGAGCCAGCAGGAATCTCCCGATCTGCTCGGCATCCTAGCCAGACAAGTGTCATGTTGCCCCGCTACAATCAGACCCAATCCCATGTAGAACAAGCATTAACACCCCTCTATAATCGCAACATGCTGCAGCTAAAATATTAATAGCCGTAGTTAATTGATTAGCATGCCAAAGGTAAGGTGTGGAAGGATGGGATGGTGGGGGGGGGAGAAAGCAGTGAAAATAATAAATGATAAAATGTTTTTAAAAAAAAAAAAAAAAAAAAAAAAAAAACCAGCATGCACACACTGAGGTGCTTTTGTGATCAAGTTTCCCACCTTGAAGTATCTCTGTAATGGATTAACCCCAGTGCCATGAGTGCCTGAATAGAAAAGGATTCACTGGAGGCACAACAGTGAAGCTCCACAATGGACCCGGCTCCTTTTGTTCCCGGGCGTTTCAAGTAAATCTCCCCCTGTAATTAGATTTGAGCTGTTTGCAGACATCTCAGAAGTGATCGGTATAATACATCGAAAACGCAGACCCCTTTAATTTACAGTGCAAATACCTTTCCATTAGCGACGGGGGATTTTGGCTTTGTTCGTTTCCCAAAAGGAGAGTGCGGAGAGAATGCGGGGGTGGGAAGGGGGTTTTGGGGGGTGTTTTTGGAGGGAACCATACTCTTATGTTACTTAATTGTGAACGGTAAGATTAGTGTGAACACTTCCAACCTTTCACCTCAAACAAAGAAGCGATCAGGTCTGGTTGCCTAGTGACATGGTTTTCATGTTGGCCAATTTAGGCGCTCGTTACCTGAAGGCCGGAGGCGTCATAATCATGCCAGTGGTGTTAACATCCACACAACGCCAAAAATATTAGGAGCTACCAGGCTTTCCTTCGTCTCTCTCTCTCTCTCTCTCTCTGCATGGCCCGCTGATGGCTACAGTTGAGTTTTGAACTCAGGAGGGAACCATTACGCCATGCAGGCTCGCTCTTATCAGTTAATAACAGGTTTCTAAGGACTGCGATTGTTTTGTTCGATGACACCTGGTCACTCACTCACAAGTCGCACAAAGCTGAAGAAATGAAATGACTAGTTAGATAAGCTGTCACTTAAAATGCCCAGCTATTGATTGCTTAGCTGTTGTAAAAACGGAGAACTCCGGGTGGGTGATTGTTGATTCTTTCTACATGAGAATTAGCGGAAACATTTTGTTTGTTATTGGTATTGGGTAGTTGAAAATATAATGTTTTCTAGCACTTTATTTTGCAGCACCCTAGATTTTAATCGATGTGGTCCATATCTTGTATATCGGAGCCTAAACTGCCTAACTCGGTGACACTTGGAGTGTATGGCACAATTACTGTATTGTTACTGTATTTCCAAGTAATACTTGATGCATAGGTTCTAAGTTGAGGGAAAAAACAAAAGGTCCATGGTAACTATTGTTGAAAATAATTCAGAAGAGCCAAGATTTATATCAAATTGATCAGTATATTTTTGTTTAGTCTAAATAGTGTGTAATTATATAATATCTCAATCTACATGCAATTTTCATTGTCGTATGTATGCATTTCCCAATGCAGTTTTATAGTACATAGTGTTTTTCTTTTATAACTCAGCACTTGCAATTTTTATTACGAGTTACTATTTCTATAATAATGCTATAGTATTACTATACTGTTAGATAGTACTACTTGACTTATTATTAATATTGCCATTACTTGAACTTGTATTTGTAAACAAGCAAAGTATGGCCCAAGTATAATGGACCCTCAGCTCAAGAACGCATTGGATGGCGAACAACGCACGGAGTAAATTCCTGAGTGGATTTTGTACCGACCGACGAACAAATCCTCGACCGACTTACAGACAGCCAACCCATGCTTCGCAGCACAAACCTTAAGTTCTGGTCAAACGCACTCCCTGGTGTTCAACGCATTTTTCTGTTGAGAGTAAGAAGCCTCAGCGTATAACAGAACCACCACCATATCCCTCCGCCACCGTCCACCTACACCAGCAGCTATGTATCCACCGCAAACGTAACCTTCATTAAAATCATTTGTTTATTTCATTCGGTTTTATTTTTCTATAAGTAAGGTTATTTTAATTTTATTCTATATGTTATTGCCACACACAAACCCATAATGCACTTTAAAAACATGTTTTTGAGGGCTGAAACACATTACTTGTAAATTAATTTGGGTCGCGAACAAATCTGGTCACCAACAGAGTCTCGGAACGAATTCAGTTCGCGAGTCGAGGGTCCACTGTAATCCATTGATTAACTTGTTTACCACTGCACAGTACTTTTACATCATTTACTATGTACTTTAACATCCAATAGGCAAAGTAGGTAATAATAATTGCTTGCAATTCATACATGGCTATTTATTCACTGCTAGGTACTTACCAAAACAAATTGCTACCATTTTCCCCCCTATGATTCCACTAATTATTTAATGGCTGTTTTATTGTATTACATTCCACACCTTGTTGTTGTTTAGATGACATCAGCGTGTAACATCTTGGAATAAAATTCCCTCTCGAAGACTAAGAGGAGTGCCGAATCGTAAGAGAGAGTTTAAAGGTGTCCGTTTACAGTCCGGCTCAGGGGGGCAAGCAGCGCGGCCCACCGCTGACCGCCGACTCTGGAATGTGATTGATTATGTGGGATTTGTGCCACTGAGAACCTTTCAGCGGCTTCGGGGGTCATGGGGTCATCTCATCCTCGAATCGGCTCCCTTTTGTACAGTGAGCGCCAGGAGAAGAACCGCACAAAACCCCCTTTTTTTTTCTCCCTCCTCCCACCTCTTCTTCTTCTTCTTCAACATGGGAACATGGGGGAAGGGAATGTCAATTAAACAACCCCCCCCCCCCCCCTTTAAAGAGCATGTGGGTCTTAAATTCACACAGAGTTTCCCTTTTAAAGTGGATTGACATCAAATGTATTGAACGGAACAGGCAAGTGAAGCGAAAGTTATAAGGCTGTAAATTCTCAAATGTTTTGCTTCATAAAGAGCACAATGGTGTTATTGCATATTAGCATCTGTGTGCTTTATTTCATGACCGTTATTAAGGAAATGTTAAATGGATATTAGAGTTTAGTCCTGCAATAGATCGGGTTCCCAAGCTTCTTTTTTTTTTTATAGTGAGGGACCCCTGTAACTGTTTATCCCTTATTTTCTAATCTATTTAATATGCGTAATGATATTTTGGATATTTATTGGCACCAGAGTGTTTTTTTCTCTTTCGTCCTTCCAACCATTGTATTAATGTTGTCATAAGATTCCAGTTGAAATTGTTTATAGGCATAACAACTTGTGCTTTGGATAATGGAATTTGTGGCTGTTGCAGTTTCCACCTCTGTGTAAAAGAAAT
>JAQMCW010000011.1:8225294-8232794 GCA_030068335.1 Chrysichthys cranchii
GGCTGTAGATATGTATATGTGGATATGGAAATAAGTAACGTGACATACATCGGTTATTATATTTAGACTGTGTAGTGAATGCCTCATCTGTGCTCTGTGGTCTGAGTACATACTGTTAAACCGTTCCGCTTTGGCCAAAATCTAGGACACAATGTCCACTACCCCCACCCTGTCTCTGAAAGAGAAAAGAGGGAATAGGTTTGGCAATTTGCTGAACTTTGACAAGTGGGGCAAAGCTCCCTTTAGCCACCTTGCCATTGAAGCCTTTGATGTGTGGTCGGTCGGGCTTCAGGATGACGCTGTAATTCAGAAAATGTGCGAGTCCTTGGCCCTCAGGCTCCAGGCTTTGTGGTCATCGGCGCTGGATTATACTTTAACCTCTAGGAAGGTCTCTGGGCAAGGGTGAAAGGCCAGTGGTCTTTTAAAAGAAAAAAAAAAAACACCAAGAAAGCCCTTTCTCTTCTGTCAGGAATGCAGTATCTTCTTGCTCAGCAGTACTTCAATCCAGTTCAATCCAAGTATCCATCTGAAGCCAGTTAAGACACATTGGGGTGAAGCCGTCGTGAATTTTGCCACCCATCTTGCGCTGACGGTATGTTGTCTGCAGCGCATTCCTCAAGTGAGTGTGAGAAACATGGAGCTCATCAGTTCCTCCCAGAGGAATGAGCTCCAAAATGATGGTTGACTTGCTAGTATGCGGCTTAACTGCCTCCATTTACTGCGTGTACCGCGCGTGTGAAATCGGTTGGATGCGTGTGATTTTTACAGCCCTCCCCAGTTTAGTTATTGCACCCTGCATCCTGAATGTGCTTGCTGTTCATAATTTATGATGTACATTAGAGAGCGAGAGAGAGAGCAGATTCTCAGAGCTTTTGCCCATCTTGGTAAGTCAAGCGCCAGGAAGGATATTGAGTCTTAAATGATTTCCAGCAGCGAATAAAAAAAGCATGAATATTTCTGTGTGTACATCTTATGTTATTTAAATTTTTTTCCCATATTAAACTGTTAGGATTTTACTACTCCCCTAGTAAAGGTCAGTATGTTGAATCTGACTAAAAGAAATGACACTATAGTTGTCTGTGGCTTTATCTCGTTTATTTTTTCTATTTAGTTTTCCTGCCTCCCATTTGTGTGTAGTATCTGTGCAGAAGGTCATTCGAGGTCTTGCTTGCACTCTCTTCTAACTTCAAACTCGTGCGGTCAAAGCTTTCGAGGTCAGACGAGCTTATATAGCACCCCCTGCTGGTAGACAATGAGGGCGCACGTGTCCTTTCTTTCCGCGTCCCCCTTTTCTGTTTTTTCTCTCGAGATTTTCCTTAAAGCCACATGCTTGATGTGTTAAAAGTATATTTCATGTCGTGACAGCCATGATGAAATTCTGCTCAGTTTCTTGCAAGAGTTAGCGGAATAGTAAAACAAGTTCCAAGCCCAGAATACCTTTGAGCTTCTGGGTGAAATTTGGTGAAATATTTTCCCGTGAATGAAATGGCATGATGACATGTACGCATAGAGACGGTCTATGTGCATATGAACACGGTGGAATATGACCCTGTGTTTCAACAATTGGGTATGATCTGTGCCGCAAACAGAGCAAATGTAATTAGACCTGATGACAGCAGCCTTGACATATATTGACATAAAGAGTGTGAGGTGAATGTGTTGCGAGGTCTCATTGATTTGATTCGTCTGCGGCCACTAACGCACCTCGGTACTCACCCAATTCCTGCCCGATGAGGACTTTGATCTTCCTTGAAAAGCAGAAATACATTTACCAGTCGTTTTTTAATTCAGGAAGGCCAATGGTACAGTCCAGAGAGATAAAAATGGGTCGAGTATCCTGAGTAGTAATGAGGGGAAGTTAGAATCATTTCATCATGAGATTCATTTTTAAAAATTAGAAGTAAATGGACACCATTTTTGAAAAATGCATTTTTTGAAACTACCTTCTTGCTGCTCTGCCATAGTAGCCAAGTTGACGGAGGTCCCTCACAGAAGTACTCCGACTCTCTTGGAGTCGCTCTGCAACATCAGCAGCCTTACAACGGGGATTTTTTTTTTTTTTTTTTTTTTTTCCACCAATCTACTTGACAGTCTGAAGACGCCTGTCAGAGGGCCCAGGTCGACCTGAGCGGGATGCTGTTGATTCCTTTCCTTTGCTTTTGAATTGTACAATCACTCTGTTGACTGGAACAAGAGGAATCCCAAGGTTTTGTGCAATCATACGCTGGCTAAGTCCATCCTCAGACTGACCCACAATACAAACTCTTTGAAAATCGCACAGCTCTTGTGCTTCTGGTGTTCGCGGCATGGCTAGTTGCTCTGAACAATTCATATACTGTAATCTGAAATGAAAAATAATATATTAAGTTTGAAGCACCAGGTGGTGTCCGCATGGATAAAACCTAATGAGAGGTGTCCATTTACTTTTGAGGTGTCTTTCTATGTGTGTATATATGTGACTGTGCGTCCATCTATCCGTCTGTCTGTCTGTCTGTCTGTCTATCTATCTAAAATATTTTTCGGATATATCTGTCATGTAAAAAAAAAAGCAAAAATATTGTTGTAATCGTGCATAGAATGAGACAAAATCAGGACGTTATCTATTTTCTTTTGCGTATGAAGGAATTACCCAGGAGAATAATTGTAGTCATGAGTAAATTAATATTTTATTCAGACCTCCATAAAACTAATGTCTTCAAATGGAAATACAGGTAGGTTGAAAAACAGTTAGGCTCATATTTGGTCTGACCCAAAGTATTAGCAGAGCTGCTGTTGTGCAGTTGTTGTGTAAAAGCAGGTGTGTGTGTGTGTGTGTGTGTGTGTGTGAGTGAGAGAGAACAGCGTACAGTCATTTGGGAATGCATTTGCGCTCCTGGGGCTCTCCGCCCTTTTAAAAGCTCATTACCATCGAGACAGTAAATTACCAGGTGTTATCACACAGGAGCAATGACAAACCGATGGGAACATCTCCTCCACTATCAAACCGAAATTAATTAGATTCCATCTGAATGAAAGCACTAGCCAAATCATCGCAATACCTCTGCACTTTCCAGACTAAATGCTAGCCCTGTGTTTGGAAACTGATAATGTTTTATCTTCTTTTTTTTTCCCTCTCTCTTCAAGTGGTAGGCCCGGGCTCTTGACTCCTCATCCTGTCGGATCTTTAAATGTCTCCACTCTAGTGCGCTTTCCCGGCAAATACATCTCATGCTTTTTCTTCATGTTTTTGTCGTTCGATTCCACCAAGGATTTTTTGTTATGTTAGGGGTTTTTTTTGTTTGTTTTCTTTTGTTTTGTTTAGGGTTTTTTTTTTCTTTCTTTTCTCCACCGCTGGTAAGTACGTCTGCCATGCGCCTGCAAAGCTAAATCAATTGGCTTTCTAATGGGATTAAAAAGGGTTGAAGTGATGGAGGCAGACCGCTATATTAGTTGCTTCAAAAGCGTTCTCCCTAGGCCCCGCTTCCCAGAGCTTTGATGCGGCTTGATCGACACTCAGCTGATCTATAAATAAAGTCTTTTTCTTCCCTCACAAAGGATTTGCGGTTGACGGTTTGTCTTCAAGGTCAGGGGCAGGCTGCCACGAATAAACACGTTTCGGAGATCATTTGGAAAATGACCCCGGCCTAATTGAGACGGTTTCTCTGTCAACTACTTGGGGAGAAATACGGGACTCCCTCTAAAATTCTTTCCCCCCCCCAAGATTTATTTTTACATTATTTCCTTTGCCCTGACCTGTCTGCAGCTTCCAGGTAAACTCCTATTTAGTCATATATTTAGTTTGCTGTTATAGTGAATGATGTTAAACTGCTTAGATGCATTTGTGGAAATGCTAAAATGATGGATGATAGTAGTATGTATACACACACACACACAGAATATTTATGAAGTGTTTGTACTGCGATAGCTGTAATGCCGACGCCCGGCGTGCTCCATATGACCCTGTTTTGCAACGAGAAATGTCCTTGTTTATAATAGCGGGTTGTTTAGACAAACTGCGTCTGTCTTTTTGCCATTTTATTCGTGTTATTTTGTTTACGGTGCCCCAGAGTTACGCCGCGGAGAAGACACTGCTGCTCTGTAATGCCACCAGCTTCCAATTTATGGAGCATGTTGATTAGCATCCATTTTTCTATTTAAGTCTCTTCAGTTACAGAGTGCGCCTTCACTCTGCGCGGCTCTAGGTATCTTGCCGAGCACTCATTTAAAAAAAAAACTACAAAAAAAACGCACCACTCCTTGGCCTGGCCAAATAAAGCAAACTTGTGGCAGCCATCAGGAAAGTGATTGTGCCTTATTCCTCGACCCCATTTCCTCTAATAGCCGCCACAAAAGCCTACATTAAGCTGGGAAGGAGCATGCCATTCCTGTTGTACCTAATACCTTTATCTTTATAAGTCATTTGGCCATGGTGCTCTTCATGTATTTGAATATGATTAGCTCTGCTCCCTTGTTTTTGCGGTCTTTTTGCGTTTTCTTTTCTTGCGTTTCTCCACTGCCGCCCCTGGGTTTTTGTTGTTTTTTTTTTTTTTCTCTGGGCTTTTATTGTAGCGCCACAGCATCACAGTCCCATTCTCATCATCTCAAAAACAAGTGCCGCCTCCGTCAATCGGAAGGAATATCAGGGTAATGGTGGGATTTTTTTTGTTTTTCTTTTTTTTTTCTTTTCTTTTTTTTATCTTAAAGGCAAGGGGGTGAATGACCGTGAAGGGGGTGTGAGCCAGAAGGGGGCTGCTTAAAGCCTTTTGTCCAGTGGGAAAGACCATGTCAGCAGCCAGTGAGGAAAAGGTGCTCCGGTCATTTGGCCCCTGCGAAAGTGTAAAGATTAAGGACGCAAGGGGTCGAGCTAAGGGCCTATGACTAATACGGACGGTCATTCACAGCCCATGCCACATTGTCTGCCCGCTGTCCAGATGGCCAGTGCGAATAAAGCATGGGAAGGGAGGGGAGGAATAAATTCCAACACCAGGCTTCCAGTCAGATTATCATGTAGGAAAGAAAGTCTCCTTCTATAGCTACATGTGCTGCAACTGTTTATACCAGCAAAGGTGTACAGGATGTCGGCTTTTCAGTACCCCCCCAGACCAGGGGTGTACACATTTGTTTGTCGGCAGTGACTCTTTTAAACTGTGATATAAATCACACAGACCACCTCAGTTCAGATCTCCTCCTCCATTTACTTGACTTTATTTATCCAGATATTAGATTTATCATTCAACTGTTTACAATATTCTGCCTATTTATTGGCACCCTAGAGCACTTTGTTCGTGCAGCTTACATGGACAGAACACAAGTTGACATTACTTATAGACCTACTTGTTTTTTTTTAGTTATAGAGGTTTGGATATAAACCCATTTAATTCAAACGGCCAGTCAGACCTGCTAATGGCTACAAGGACTTGATAAGGAATATCATCCTGTTTTCATAATAATGGGTTGTGTACCACCACTGTAAGTAAATGAAAATATTAATAATAATAATAATAATAATAATAATTAGACTGCATTTCCGCAGAGAAAACGCAAAGTGTGCTGGCTCAAATGTTGCCCGCACCAGCAAGCACAGAAAGGACTCCTCACGGTCCTAGAGAGCGCCGGTTTTCATGGAATTTCACGGAAAAACGGGAATACTGAACAAACGACAAGGGGTAACGTAACCATTTGAACAAGCCATCATGCCCGGATTGGCACGGACGTCTCAGAGTTGGAACAGTGTTTCTAGCTCGAAAGCCCTAGGAGGAGTAGGGGGCGGAAAAAAAGGGTGAACGGAATAATAAAAATAAGAATAATAAAACTTAAGAAGAGCAATAATAAATCCCAGACCCCTTGGCTATGTTTCCCTGACCCCTGATTGTCCTTGGTCTATGCTTTGAGAAGCACTGACCTAGACTCAAGCGTTCATAACTGTAGTAATATCAGAGCCCGGAGTGAATAAGATTGGGTGGCTCTTCAGGAACCCATTGTGGCCATCAGTGTAAATGTATCACATGCACCCAACACCGCAGTTCATCCACACACTTCAGGGCAGGGCACAGGCATCTGTTGTCACTCACAACACACCGATCAGTACAAGAAAAAAAATGACCAGTGATCTCTTGATGTGGATTAATCATATTACCACAGCTAGCACTTGACCTCATGAGACCTCAGTGTCCTCGTATGAGGACATGACATTTTCTCGCAAATACATTGTGTGTGAATCCTTGTAAGATCCTCGTCTAAGGAACATTTGAATTTTGCTCTTTGGCTTTTGTCAAACCTTTTCCTTTATATTTGCTAAGAGATAGAAACTGTGAGGAGATCTGGCATGGAGCACTATATTAGGGTCTGGATCTCAGGAGGTTAAAGGACCGCTCCAGTGTTTGTTTGTTTTTTTTAAAACCTAATGTCTATCAACCATGTGTGTTTAACATGCAGTTAAGGACAAGAACTTTAATGTGGTTCCCTGTACTTGGGGATTGTGTGTGTGTGTGTGTGTGGGGTGGGGGGGGATCAGAAATCTTTATCGCTTGCAAATCCTGGAATCTAATGGACTAGAACTCAAGACTCGTAATGGATAAAGTGTATAATGAGGCCGTGCAAATTCATAACTCTACCCTTTGCACGCTAACAGTAAGGTTTTTAGAGTGGAGCATTCTTACCAGAGCTGTTCTTGAGCGATTCAGAAACTGCTCACATTTCCATTCGGAAAATGAATGAATTATACAGATACAAAGCTTGATTTTCAACGACGTTTGAATGAAGAATTCATAAAAGCATCCTGCAGAAATGCGTTGCATCACCATTTATTGTCGTCCCCCCCCAACAACTGCCACTCGACTTCCTTCTAAGCCAGTTTTGACTTTTGTTCTATTCTCAGTAGAGAGAACGGTTTCTCAGTTCTTGTCCACGGCAATCATCCGCACATCATACATTCGTTGGAGCAAAGATTAGGTCGAGAAATGCAGGCACATCCTTGTAATTCCGTTATTCCTCGCACGCAGGTTTGACATTTTTATCTTTGCACCTCTTTGAACCAAAAACGTTTTTCATTCTTTTGAGTATGTTCAGTATTCCGTCCCACAGGAGCTCGTGTATCAGATATGTCAAACGGATTAGAAGTAGGTCTTATCCGTTTGCATTGATTTAGGAAGATCATGTTAAACCGTTTTAAAAGATTAGCCTGCCGCATTATAAACATCAGAGCGAGCTGGCAATAGTAAATAATCAGTTTATAGCGGGGGGGGGAGAAAAACGGAACTTTGGCATAATTTTCCTCGGTGCCGATCTTTTTTTCACGGTGGCAGTTTGTCATTTGATGGAACAGTGTAATTTATTTCCATCCTCCTGATGTGTTTCCCAGTAATGGGGCTTGCATAGAGAGCATTTCTGCACACACCCTGAGGCGAGAACACGCGTGCACACAGACACACGCAGACACACACATGCAGCCTCACTCACAGCAAACAAGAGCACACCAAGTGATGGCAGATTGACTGCATGGCAAAAGAGTTAATCCGGTCA
>JAQMCW010000011.1:8237794-8240361 GCA_030068335.1 Chrysichthys cranchii
TCCGGATCCACCACGACCCTATAGGATCAAGCGGATATTAAAGATAAATGATGATGATGATGATGATGATGATGATGATGATGATGATGACGACGACGATGATGATGATGATGATGATGATGATGATGATGACGATGATGATGATGATGATGATGATGATGACGATGATGATGATGATGTAGGCATGAATAAAATAAATAAATATCAGATAATACAAATCAATCGTCTATATTGGTAAAAGATTTCAGTCACTCCCTCCATGCGTTTTCCGGACGACAGAGGTTAGTATTGAAGTAACATGGTACGATCCATCGTTAAACTAACATCTGAAGTATGAAGATTCCCCAAAACTTTTGTAGATTATTCGTACCACACTGGTTTACACCATGTCGTTTTGATCCTACGTTTAGTTCGAAGTAAATTGTGTTAGGCTTGACTTTCCCAGCGGGTAACTTGCAAAAACTCACATTCTTTGCAATATTGTGACTAAATAGGTCATCTGTGAAGATATTACATTGTTGATTTATTATTTAGGCTATTTATATTGTAATCATATAACAACAATAATAAAATTTAAAAATAGCAATCGCATAATAATAATAATAATAATAATAATAATAATAATAATAATAATAATAATAATAATAATAATAATAATAATATGAAGAAGAAGAAGAAGAAGAAGAAGAAGAAGAAGAAGAAGAAGTTGAAGTTTAGAGGCTCAGTGGGATAAACGGGTGTGCATGATGCCTCACCATGGTAGAGGGAATTTCTCGATGGCACAGTTCGTAATCCGAGCGGTGAGGCATTCGTTTCATCTTTTTGCGCAGCGAAGGCTCACGGTGATTAAGAATTAATCTATTGAAGTGCTTTAAAAACTTCTATGATGTCTGTAATCTCTTTTGATATATATCTGTAATGAAGACTAACAACTCGAGAACACGCAATCTTCTCCACAGACCTAGAAATACACACCTATACAGATAAAAGGAACATTAAATGTTGTCATTTTTCATGCTGTTGTATAATCTGCTTTGTCCTTTAAGTTCTGGTTGAATACTTCAGTAAATAAATTAAAGTAACTTTAAACTGTTGGGGAAACACCTGTTGCTTGTAGATGCTCTATACTATATAAGGCCTTATACTATTGGCAAGACCTCCTATCCAAAGGTAAAATGGCACAGGCGTGTAAGCCACAATTTATGGCAAACCAAATTTCTGCACTGTTTAAAACAGTCCACGAAAGTTCTTTTTTCTAAGCTGAAAGATTCAATTCAGCAAAGAAATGAACGGCAGGAGATAACAGAAAAGTAAATGCTGTGGGCCATGGCTTGAGAAGCATAACAGAGGATGTAAGGGGGAAGTTAAGAGATTATATGAATGTGACCAAGAGAAATGTTGCAGCGTTCAAGAGACAACAAAAGATACCTGGTGGTGGGAACACCTGTCTGCTTCTTCTCACTCCTGGGGATGAGAGAGTTTTGTCAATGCTAGGCCCAGAAGTACTTCAGGAAGTTCTACGGACAGATGTCTGTGCCTTCCACTTCCCGGTCACTTGCTCTTGGCCCACCATCATCTGGCCCCCTCCAGTGTGTCACAATCTGCCACCTCCCCACCTGACACCTCTACTTCAGCCATCCTTCCACTGGTTCCCTCTACGTTAGACACCCTTCCACCCGACTCTGGTACAGTTGGTAACTCCTAATGTTAATACAGTAAAAAGTTCCTCAGGTCTGAGGGGGAAAACTCTCTATTCTGAGCGGCATTAGGGAGTAACTGGCAGCCCTGAGGGAGCAGAATGAAATACACCACCAGAAGTGGATGGCCTACAAGAGGTAGAAATTGGCCTTATTTTCCCAAGAAGTCAGCTGTCTGACTATGTTGTCCCCAACCACCCCACCCCACCCCCACCCTCCACGCACAGCTGAAGGTAAGTTAATCTTGCTATTTATTTGCATCATATAATGTGCTGGTTGCCTGATTAATTGATTAATTTTTCAGTTAACAGACCATGAGTGATTCATGGAAGGTGGAACCATATGGGAGGTGTCCCATGCAGCTCTGATGAAGCAGTAATAGCCTATAGTCTACCAGGTGGTGAATGCATTTGTACATCTGTACTTACAACCTGAATTCCAGGAAAGTTGGGACATTCTTTAAATTTGAATAAAATGAAAACAAAAAGACTTTCAGGGCAGCATCGTGGCTGAGTGGTTAGCACTGTCGCCTCACAGCGAGAAGGTCCTGGGTTCGAGTCCCTGGTTCGGCACGGGTGCCTTTCTGTGTGCAGTTTGCATGTTCTCCCTGTGTTCGTGTGGGTTTCCTCCGGGTACTCCGGTTTCGTCCCACAGTCCAAAGACACGCACACAGGGGATTAGGCTAATTGTCTGCTCTAAATTGCCCGTAGGTGTGACTGTGAGTGTGAATGGTTGCCTGTCTCCCTGTGTTGCCTTGCGGTGGATTGGTGACCTGCCCAGGGCATATCCTGCTTCTCACCCGATGTCAGCTGGGATTGGCACCAGCTTCCCCCCACGACCCTGAACAGGATTAAGCGGCAGAAGACGAAT
>JAQMCW010000011.1:8244081-8263555 GCA_030068335.1 Chrysichthys cranchii
GTACCTGGAGGAAACCCACGGGGACAACATGCAAACTCCACACAGAAAGGCGCCCAGGTCGACCCCAGGACCTTCTCGCTGTGAGGCGACCGTGCTAACCACTTGGCCACCAATTTATATTAATATTAGATGTATTTAATTTGTAAAAACTAACATAGCCACAAGAATGAACAACACTACAACAATACAATACCTAAAACAACAGAACAATACCTAAAAATAAATAAATAAATAAAAATAAAAAATTCCGGAAATCAGAAATTTGACCGTGTGTGGGGGGGAATCAGCCTCATCACCTTAATTCTTTATTGCCTTTATGTAATTTAAGTTGTATAGCTTATGTTGATTTCATTTTTCTTTGTAGCCTTGTAGGTATTTTTTTTTTACTAAATCCTTTGAATATGAGAGACTATAGATGAATGAATAAAACCAATAATACAGTGTAATGTGATGTCTTTATGTGGGCATTTGTTTTGCTCAAGGTACAAATCAGATATTCAGTAAATGCGAGTAAATGCTATACACAAGTTTCAGCCGCCTCTCTTGTAGTCCCCCGTCCCGTGTTCGTCTCCCCGTTTCTACCAGGTCTTATATGTTGTAGGATCATTTTGAGGTCCGAGCAATACACCATGCATAGACATTCTGAAAGCCATGAATATTATTAGTAAGTGTGTAGTACATGCTTGTTTTGTTTTGGGTTTTTCTCTTATTGGTCAGGTTGGTCAGTTTGTGGCAAAAGCACAAGAACCCCGAGGTGTTATCGTTTTTTTTTACGGAGTATCGAGTTACAGAATAAATGAATGCTTCAGGAAACGCATAAGGAGTGCCTCTCGTGCACCTCCAAAACCTCAAGCATGGAATCAAGCAGCTTTAAATGACATGAATCCCGACTGATCCCATGATGACCCCTGAACCCACAATGAAATTATTATTGGTACACACTTAAAAAAAAAATCAATCATTTAAGTGTGGCACTTGCAGCGTACCTGCTTTGTTGAGTTTCTTGGTCACAAATTGGGACTTGATGCTAGTAGTGTAAATGTGTGAATCGGTGAATTTGGAGTTTTATTCCTCCACCACATGCTCCTGTGTATCCACTGAGGTGGAGTTTTGGCAGCAGGTCAGCCATATTGTATGGCCTCCTGCGCCCCCATTGTTCTCAAAGCTCAGTGAGATTGCCAAACCCCCATGTGCCCCCAAGCACCCACCTCCTCCACCCCACACTTGGCTCTTGCAGCTGCCCCCATGACCCCTCACCCCCTCCTGCTGTTGAGTCCGGCCACTCCCACAGCAGCATGCATACCACACATAGCCACAGTATACAGCCTTGCCCCATACCACACTCTTAGCAACACACAGGATCACGGCACGTATATTTCTCCATTTGCTATGCAGACTTAATGATGCATGTCCACTACATCACCAGTTCCTGTGGTACGTGGCATGTGGACATACAGTGCTTGTTGTTCACACGTGACTTTTTTTTTTTTTTTGCTCATCTTGGCAGTAATTTTTTTTATTTCATTTATGCTTTCTGTGTGGCCTGATTTGCGAAGTAACGAATTGACTGCAGAAAAATAAGTTGAACACAATGTTTAAAGATGATTGCTGGGTGTTTTGTTGTCCATTAAATAAGAATGATTTGGGGATGTATTTAAAGGAGTGTTGTTGGGTGAGATGGCTGCTGTCAACACACACATCATTGTTAATATGACTTCCATGAAGTAAATGAAAAATTCAGCAAAAGTCAACAAAAGTGCCAGCTTTTCACATAAATTCAAAGATTTTTCCCTTTTTCTTTTTCTTTTTTTTTTTTTAAAGTTTTATTTACGCTTCAAAGTGACCTCATGGTTTGTTCAGGGGGGAAAAAAAAAAGGTCCATGATGAAAACATCATATTTAGCATTTATCAGACAGAGAAGTATGCATTTATTCTGTGTGTTATCAAATTCAAAAAGAGTCCGTGCCGCTAGTCAGAAATGATCAAATGAACGGCCAGTACAGGGGGGAAGAAAAAACAAAAACAAAAAACATTTCCACTACAAATTGATGTGACTTATTTATAGTCATGAACTAATCCTTATGGCTAACCATTCAAAGGTTCCCGTTGTCACTGTTTAAAATGTGAATCGCTTATCCGGCCCTATGTAGGCAAGGAATTCTGGGTAACCATGCCTTTACAAAATGTCACACACGAACTAAAGCACATCAGGCCAATATACAAACATGTATGTCCCCAGGCATGTATTCTGGCGTCCACGATTTTGCTGTGGAGTAGATCCGAGCAGCAGCGTGCCTCTCTGCCGGCGCCATCATGGGGAGATCTTCATTGAGCAACAGGTGACATCGCACCCCACTGCTGGGGTGACAGACAGAGCAGCAGGAGTTTGTTTTCCATCAGCACCACCGAAATGAAAAACAAGCTAATTGACTACAGTCTCGCTGGCTTTCCAATGACACACGCGGCCTCATGGCGCCTCTTCCCCCCCATCACGTTGACAGACGGAGTGCCTCCATTCTCGTCCCCACTTCGCATGTTTCAATTTAATCAGTGCATTGTTTTTTGTTTTTTTCCCTCCTGCCTGTTTAATTTTCGCCATAGCCTTGAATGCAGACTATAGATCACACAAACAAAGCAGGCATATTCCATTTACTAGCTGTGTGTGTGTGCGCGCGCATGTAATGTCTCCGCCGTGGTGCCTGAACAGCACGGTGCAGCCATCGTTAAGTAACAGCCAGTGGCTCTCCAGGCCCATTAACTTAACAGTGAAAGTAGAGCTAAGAGACCCTTACAAATAGACACATGAGTGGAGGTAAATTATGCCAAAACTCCAGCAGGAGCAGGCAGCAGCAGGCAAAGCACTCCTCCGTCCAGGTGCCACTTTGTCCGACTCAATTTTACACTGTAATAGAGGTGGCTCTCTCTCTCTCTCCCACTCTCACTTTTTCTCTCTGTACCTTGGCTTTACAGAGCCAGTCCATTTTCTCCTGTCTCTCCTAACTTCTCACAGTGGAACACTTAATTCCAGCTAACACCAAGCAGATGGACATCACACTTCCTTTTCATGGTGCTTCATCAGCTACCTTTTGCTTGTTCCCAAATTTTTTTTTTTCCTCTCCCACTTCAGTGAAAGTATTTTAGCTGTTAAAAGCACCGTCACAGATTGGTTAAAAGAAAAAAATGATCAGTGGCTATGGAAGAGTGTCATTTTGTAAGCCTTTATGAGCTAGCTGGGGATTAATTGACTTCTCGCTGGCTTGTTTGCGCGCCTCTGTACTGTTACTTCTGAAGAAACACCGGACGAGTGGTAGTTATTGTTCACTGAGGAGCAGGTTTCTCTGAATGGACCGTTTTTTTTTTTTTTTTTTTTTTTGTTTTTTTTTTTTTAGATACCCATTATGCAAGAGTACTCTTCGTGACCATAGCCCATTTGTTGCTGTGCAGATTTGGCAGGCATCCTCTGCCTCGTACAAAGTGGAAAGAGGCCACCGCTGGAGCACCTGACACCTACTAGCATGGCTTCATGTTGGTGTTGGAGCTTCGCCGAGAACGATTCAAGTAAATAATAAGGATGTTGAGCATCAACAGCTGTATAAATCACTACAGGAGCCACATGTAAAAAATGCTATGCGAAAGCCTCTTGGTGTACTACAGTAAAACCTTCAGTTCGACCTCGTTGGTACCACGTGAAGTGCAGGTGAACTAGTGTAGCATCATTTTATTTATTTATTTATTTTTTTATGGTATCATTCATTCATCTTGAGTAATAGGTTTTTCAGGGACGTGTTTGATTCAGAGCACATGTCAGGAGCTAACACTTGGCGCTAGGTGGAGACAGGTCCTGAATGAGACTTCAATCCCCGTCTTCTCAAAGAATTCCGAGGATTTTTACATTTTCTAATATTCCAACCTTATATGGGAATCTTCCAGGAAAAAATCGGTTCCCAAAGGGTCATTTGGAAAGCTTCTAAGCATGGGGTGGAAGGTTGATACTCTCTTGTAGGGTGCTACTTGGAAGCAATAAGGGCTCCCACATGGGGACAAACCAGAGAACACTTTAAGGTTCTGCATTCAACATATTTTCCCCAAAGAACCTATTGGGTACAAGAGTAAAAAAAAATCGTACCTCACTCGAGAGATTAATTTAGTCTCGACACACAGACGCAACTGTTCACTTCTTATTTTGTACGAATGCGTTGGCAAATACTGACTTTGGTTTTCAACCAAATGACCATTTAGTACTAATCGCTAATTATTTGGTGGCGAACATAATGATGGGAAAATATACAGCACATTAACTCCATTTTCAGTTTAAGCAGCCATGCAGTACACATTTATGCAGGTCAATATTGAAGTTCAATATTGTTAATAAAACGTTTACAGACCTCTGGGGAGAATTTCTGTTCAACACCCCCCCCCCCCCCCCCCCATTATTGTTCAAGACCTTCAACAGTAAAAGCAGTATGAAATCTTTAAATAGTTTGTCTGTAATATTAAACTTTCATATTGACCAGCATAAAAAAAAAAGTACTACATTGCTATTTGGTGAAAATTGAATTAATGTATTGAACATTTTTTAACATTGTTGATGTTTGCCACCAACTATTTAGCGATCAATAGGGAATGGCCATTTGATTGAAAACATGGTGTTTAAAACTGAAACGTATTAACGTGGACAGAGTCGGGGTTTGAAGCCATCCGTGATCGAAGCCCCTCTCTGGTCATTGGTAGTCCTATTGCGTTGATGAGCAGGTGGACCAATGTGATAGTTGGACCTGATAAAATAGCTAATGAAAGGAGCTACATTATGCATGTACATAAAAACTGGTGACTCCATGTAGTTTCCTCTGTTTGTTGAGGTAGATTTTCCACTCAGACCACTCTTAGGGAATGAATGTAGCTTATTGTGCCACAGCTTAATTACACGCAGGATATGTTTAGGCACTGGGGTGAAAGGCCAGTCTGTCTGCTGTGTAGATGTATGCACACACACACATAGTTGCTTATGAATACAAATGCCCTCAGTATTCATTCAGCCCTAATGGTCATTTCTTTCTACCTTGCTTCAGATTGCGACATTGTCTTAAAGCTATAATTTCCTCTGTGATGGCTCTGTAGTAGGCTGATAAAGGTTAAGATCTGAGGGCGAAAATGTATAATTATCCTAATCAACCATCACACGCTTCGAGTTCAAGAGAGATGGGAATTTGAAAAGCAAACATCTCCCCCTGACCTGTTGCGTCCTTTAGGTCAAAGACCAGAATCCAGCTCTAACCTCTGGCATTCCTGCCACCTCCACCCTCCCTTCCCCTGTTAAACCATCACTTCCTCCGTCTTTCCATCCCTCATCATCTTGCTCCTAAAGCTCAAGCCAGCGTTTGCATTTTTTTTTTTTAAGGCTTTCAGAATGCATCAGAGCATGTCGGGTCTTGAAGCAGCCCCGGATGACATTAGAGAGCGCTGTCTGTCCTTCAGCTCCTCTTCCGAACCTCCCGATGCTGCTGGGGCTCCCGCCGCAATCATCTCCAGTCAATGGCCCCCTTTTTTCATTGATAAATAAAGAGCAGGAAGCGGCAAAGTAGAGGAGAGAGAGACAGCAGAGAGCGACTTGGACAGCCAGAGAGCCAGCAGGAAGCCTTGTCAGTATTTATTTGCAGAAGAGCAGCAATTCAGCCGCACAGTCTGAGATTTAAGAACACGGCTCGCTCCCGTCTTGTTTCTTTTTCTCGCTTTCTCTCTGTCTTTCGCACCATCATTTTCTGTCTCTTTCTCAGTGATTGATCCACGTTTATGAACACGACGCCAAGGCTCCTCATAGATTTTTAAATTAGTGGCAGCTTTGCCCCAAAGATGCATTATTGACTGATGAAATGGGAGCCGAGCACAAAACACTCCCTCTTTCCCCAGAGTTTTCTAGAGACTGGTAATTGAAAAAGTCTGTGTGGCGTGTGTGTTTGTGTCAGAGTGTGAGAGGCAAGAGAGCTTGCCTATTTGTGTCTTTACAGACTGAGGCAAACAGCTGGGCCTACTTTCTGAAGTTGTACGTTTGATTTTTATTCCGATTACTTAATACTAGTTAACGGAGGGCATTTTATTGATACAGACGATGACAAAATAAGGGGGGGGCAATTTAAAGCATCTTAATGAAGGCTTGAGCCAACCCAAGCCACCAGAACAGCTTCAGTACATGTTGGTAATGAAAGTGTTTAAGAGCATAGGGTGTGTTTATAAGAGTGTGGGAAAGGTTAATAAGAGAGTGGAAATGGTTTATAATCCTTAACACACATTAATATATATATACAGAGACACACAGAGGCTTTTATTTGGATAAAGTAAAGAAGGATTAATAGTGGAAATGAGACAAAGGCATGTGATGTGATGTATATCAGTGTTTTCCTCAGTGTTGGTAACTTGCCCGAAAAAGAACTTCTGAGTTCCTCTATATCAAGAAATATCAGCATTATTTGTTAAGCAGTTAACTAGGAGCTGTCTGTGAATGTTCTGAATGGTTCCATATTCTTCAGAAATGTTTATGCTCTAGAAAGCTAAAGTGGTTTTTTTTTTTTTTGTTTTTGTTTTTTTTTTAAACCACCATAGCACAACTATTCTTATTTAAGTTTGGATCATTTCCCATATATATATAAACTATGACAGGGATGTACTCGGTCCTGGTTCGAAGACGCACCACAGGGATGATACACGGATGACAAATGTTTTTATTAAATTTTTTTGTTCTAGCTCTCACTCTTCTTTCTCGTTCTCTCTCTAGGGTCAGACATGGCCATCTTCTGTCTTCTGTGTGGGAAGCGCTTCCAGACGCAGACGGCCCTGCAGCAGCACATGGAGGTCCACGCCGGAGTCCGCAGCTACATCTGCAGCGAGTGCAATCGCACCTTCCCGAGCCACACGGCGCTCAAACGCCACCTTCGCTCCCACACAGGTAAACGCACATGTCCCGTCTCGGTCCGCAATTGTGCAAGGAGTCGCCGCTTTGCAGTCCAGATGTTTGCCAAGCTATGCCAAAATCAAATAAATAAGAAATGCACATGCACCCTAGTTTATAGAATGGCCCAAATAGTCAAGTTCCTTTGATGGGTTGACTTATAAACATACTGAATTTGTAATCCCTCCACTTCTTTCCATGTTTGAACTCTGAAGGCTGATGCCTTCAAGATATTTTTCGTCACGTAATGGCTCCCTGTGTATTTCCCAGAGTGTAGCCTGGCTGGAGGATCCGCACTGTAGTGTTTGGTATTTGATCGCGCATACCGCTCAGCTGCTACGCCACCGTCGCTGAATAGCAGGCCGAATTGACAGATCATTTAGTGAAGGGCCCTGCACTGTGATGGCTTGTGACAGCGCTGTTATTCAGCGCGTGTGCGGTCCACGGCGGCCCATCCCACTCTCATATGGCCTGACGTGCAACCGAGCAGATGAGGTGACTCAGGGAACAGCCTCCATTACGCGAATCCCATTTTCCCTCAAACACCCCCCTCCCCCCAATCCTTCAGTCTCTGACCTTAAATAACAGGCTGGTGTGTCAGAGCTCCTCCAGGCTAGTGCGCCTGGGATAAATATTTGAAGCGAAGGTGGCGAGATGAGCCGAGCCCGTCTGTTTACGCCGACCCGGCCCTTATTTCAGGCGCGGTACTGTAGCTCGCTCGTCTGCAGCGGACGCCGCATCGGACACGACACAGCGACGCTCCCACCAGCGCGCATAAATGTCAGCGGCCCTCCTCCGCTACCGAGACGAGAGACGCAGGGAGGGAAGAGGGAAAGATGCAGCGTCTCGTCGCGCTTCTTTGAACCCAATTCTCTGTAGGCGTGTATTAAATTACAATGAGCCGTCACAAGCGCCCGCTTAATGTGATGTGGGAGCTTTTGTCAAGGGATTTAAAAAGAAAAAAAAAATGCAATTGGCCCAGGCAGAAAGCGCCAAAAATAAGTCGCTGTTTTGGTTTTTTTTTTTTTTAAAGAGGAGAAAAAGAGCCAGCGCTCTCATTTAGTCTTCCTTTGATCATCTTAATCTCATTCATATTTTTCTCATGCTACAGAAGGGATCACTGGTGTAAAAACACACTGATGTTCAGCTTTAAGAGCAGCCACGCACACTGCTTCACCAATAATTAACCCCTACTCGGGACGACATTAATATTCCGTGTGGTGATAATGATCGTCTTTCTGAGTCAAACGGTTCCTCAAACGGAAGGCTGATTGAAATTTAATATCTGATGTATTCCCATAACTCTGTGCACCGATGCGGGGGGGGGCAGATCGGTATATCTGCTACATGAGTGACTTACGCGATTATCCTTTGCAATGCAAAGGATGCAAAAAAAAAAAAAAAAACCTTCTGGACTACTGGCTGAATCCACGCTCACGTACAGTCTGAGCAACTGCAGGCATACATTATGGGTTAATCATCGTGGCTGCTCCCTCAGTCCCTCCCCACGCAGGCTCCTGCTGCCGGCTGGGCCTCGTTAATATTCCGTTGTTGTTGCCGCGCCTGTGTTTTATTCGGCGCCCATTTTCCATCTGCGGTGAGTGTTTTGTGTTCGCAGCTGTGTTTGATGGCGCGGGCCAGCCGAGGCACTGGCAGTGATGGATCCCTGATTTACGCCGCTTAGTGCATAATGAACTGGGCCGCGAGCCTCGGCCGCCAGGCTGCAGGCATCACCCGCGTGCCCCTGCCAGGTACAGCAGCATGCCACATGCCCCCCTGTAGGCACGAGGACGCAGGTGGCAGCCCCCAAGCCTCTCCGATGCCCCCCTCCGCCCAGACTCTTCCTCTGTCTGCGCCTGATGGCTTTCCGTGTCGCAGAAACACAGCAACAGACGCTGATGGCAGCGTCTTGATCTATCGCCTCGTATCTTTACTGCCTCCAAGCTTAATGTATTCCTAACAAAGCTAAGCTGTGCCAAGCCCCCCGAATCACTGCGAAATTTGATAAGCAGTTCGACTCGTGTCTACGGCAGCGCCGCGCTGAATTTACACGACGCCGGCAGCCCGAAATAACGCTTTGTGTTGGATATATGAATTTGTGCCCTGTAGTGTCAAGTGCGAGCTGTCACCAATTATTCTGTCAAATAAAGATTAAAGATGCTTGTACTGATCGTAGGAGTGAGCCACCAAATTTAACTCTGCGGTGCCGAGAGCGAGGAGCTCTCTTCGGGCTCGGCACAGATGTCTTTGACTGAGGCGTGGGCTTAGTCACAATTAAAGGCAGGTGAATTTGGCGGGATTACTATTCCTGTCGCGTGCTCGAGCTTCAGCGTAGACTGTGATGGATTGCACCCTGTGCTGCGGCAGAGACACTAGAAAGAGCAGAATGTCTTGCAGCATGAGGCACAGATAACTTCATGCAGACAAATAAAGACTGTCACTTTTATTGATTTTTTTGTTCCCTACCACCATTCTTTGTTTCTTCCTATGCCTGATTCGCTTTTCTGTTATTCTTTCTGTTCCCGTTAGACAAGCGTACTCCGCCGAATGGCAAAGCAGTGACATTTCAGCCCAAACAGCCAGGCGAATGTACAATGTGGCGAGCGTTTAGGTGCGTCACTCTGCTAACCTGCCTGAGGAAATTGACATTGTCTCGTAACAGGAGCGGCGAGAGGCCGAGCATGACAGTACATAACGAGAAATGTAATTTATTCCTCGGCACGGTGGCACTCGGACAGCCAGATAATGAAACGCGTAGGTCATTGGCGAGGACTTAAACCTTCGGCGCCGTAGCGAAATGCATTAATCGAGAACATTACACGCCTGGCAGCGTCGCGCATCTGTACAGGCCCAGAATGATATATGAGCGGCTGGCAGTCAGGCAGAGGAAAGCAATTAGCAAAGGGCAAGACGGTGCGCCCTCGCATATCGTAATATCCCAGATTATTGACATGTGAATATCCATTACATGCACGCCTAGGCGCTGAGAATGTTGGGATGAAACTTGGCCTATAAGACGAGGGTGATGAATTGTAAACGAGATGTTGTTTTGTCACACTCGGTGCCATCTCCATGTACTTGATGATGGCTGACGATTCAGTATCCTTCAGCGATCCTCAGCCAAATCCACTTCCAGTTAGGATATTCTGCTCACCGAGTCTTTTATATGAGGCAAAAAAAAATAGGGATTCGCAATCGGAAACGTGCTTTTTGCTCATTAGCACCAGACGAGTGCGACGACGACGCGATAATAGAATGGATTGAAATCGCATAGAATTCCATCGAATGGAATAGAATTCAAATTGAATGAAGTGACCCGGATAGGAATCGAACGAATTGGACGATAACGTAGTGGTGTGGAATGAAAAATAACAGAATGGAAAGGAAATGCAAAAGAATTGAAGAGAATGGAATGGGGTCTAAGAAAATGGACTGGATTTTCATGGTACCTTGACGATGCACACGTTCTCAAAACAGCTTTACAGACATCAGACACTGAACCCCCCTAGTGAGCAAACCAAGGGCAATATTGGCAAGAAAAACCTCTAATATGGTGCTCAGGAGTAAAAAACAACAACTTAAAAGCAGTCAGGAGTCAGCAGGGGAGTATCTCCTCCTTTGGCCAGCTCTGTGGGTTATGAATTATTTTCTAGCAAATGGTTTAGGAATTCTGCTTTATATATAATACAAGTTAATGGTCAGGTTATGGTTGACTTTTTAGTGATTTCTCTGTTTTAAATCCCTCGAATCCTTGAACATTCTGTCCCGTGTCCGTGTGGCAGGTGACCACCCGTACGAGTGCGAGTTCTGTGGGAGCTGTTTCCGTGATGAGAGCACGCTGAAGGGCCACAAGCGCATCCACACCGGAGAGAAGCCCTATGAATGTAATGGCTGTGGCAAGAAGTTCAGCCTCAAGCACCAGCTGGAGACCCACTACCGTGTGCACACAGGTACATCTCAACACGTTTAGCTATGTTTTTGCCCTCTTAAAGGCATTTATACTATTTATTCCAGTTGTAGTCCATCAACCAAAACAGCTTTGCCTCTAGTTTTACACTGGCCCCACAATAACCAGGCAATAATGAACTGCAAATGGTATTCACCATGTAAACACGTGTGAGCTACATGGAAAAATGTGTGCATTTGATTCGGGTCTTAAAGTGAATGCCCCGTACTTTCCAAGCATGTACTAGAACATACGGGGGCTGTATTTCCAAGTACTTACATTCACACTCCTTTGCTTTTTCCACGCTAAATAATGAGTCAAATATGAGTTCTTGTCCAGCTCCAGGAAACACGGATTCCTCTTCTGGTCTTCCTTTGTTCTTTTTTGTCATCCTTCCCATGCTTTTTTCCAGATTCATGCAGCCAGTTGTAAAAACGTGAAATTTAGAAAGCACTCTCTAGATGTTTGTCCATTCTGGGCTTCTTCTAAGCTCATAAACGATTTTACACTACAGAAAACGTAAGGATATTAGATTCTGCTAGTACATCTCCATAAATCCTACACAGCAGACCGTGAAAGCATCTCTACACTCTTCTGGACCAGGTCCTGTTGGCCTGATGTGGGGGAAAACAAGCAGGTCAGGATTCTTGTGCACCAAACGCAAGCTTTTAAGTGTGAGTTTTCCTTCCACCTCGAGATGTCAGTTCTTTTGCATCAGCTCTACTTTAAGAAACCCGGCGTCTTAAAGGGGACGCTTGATTGATCCCACGGTCTTGGTGTTCTGTACGGCCGTCACCGAAGGGCAGAGCATTTCCCTTGCTGTCAGTTAGCTCGCCTCATGACGAGGGGATTAGGGCCGTAGTGGAACGGCCAGGTCTCCATGCTACGTCCAGGCCTCCTCCTCCCCTCTGCCGCTCAGTAATACTCACGTTAAGCCACACTATCAAGGCAGCCTGTCAAATAATTGGCTTTTTTGTCAGGCTTGGGCCTTGGTGGCGAACGGAGTGCGTCGGAGATAACAAGACCGGTGACAAGCTCACAGTCAAAGGCTGGCGTGCACAAAAGGGAACCGCTTGATGAGGCATCGACATCGGCAACCCCCGCACTGTCAATGACCGATCAATAGCTGAGCTCCATTTGCAATTCATTATTGCCTGGTTATCTGAGGCCGCCCTGTTTACAGTGTGGTTAAAGTACACTGACCACACGCGCTTGCCTGCCTACAGCTTTAATGACCGTCTCATTAGGGCGCTCGCATAGATGGATGTGACATTGGTCCGACCATCTGGGTCAGGGTTAGTGTAGTCCACTGCCAGCAAGGAAAAAGACACAAGCAAACAACTTGGTGATTAGAGTTCCACCAGGATGACCCAACACAGGTGCTGGGTTTGCCCTTCACCTCGTCTCCGTGCCCTCCGGTAACGTTGTGTAAAGTTTTAACCTTCTGATTTATTTATGTATTCGCAGTGAGACTAAACAAAAGTAAAGTTTCCATTGCTGCTGTTAAATGAATGCTCTTTATGTTGTCGAGTTGAAAAGAAATGGCTCGCGGTCCCGAGTTGAGCACGCTTAAAACACGATTTTTTTTAAAAATAAAATTCTGCACATGACGCAGATGTTGCGTCTGTTGACGTTCTGTTTATTAAACACATTAGCATTGAATCCAAGCTAGACATAAACTGACTTGTTTTTGTCTACCGGAACACGCTTGATGTTTATTTACACCTTGTATCAAAGGTAGCACATCCGAACTGTGAACCAATCAGACCCAACAAAATAAAGCTGCAGGTGTGAGGCGTTTTTACTCCCAAGATGGCAAAGAGAGAACACATTTCCAACAGTGTTCACCAAAATAATATGAAAAGTTTTCAAAGATCTCACGAGCGACTGGTTGGTTGGGCGGGGCTGGTCAGACCTGATGTGATTGTGCTTTGTATGCAAAATTGCAGGTGAACGACATTTGATTTTCAAGTATTTACTTTATACACCAGTTAATGTGTCTTTTTTAAATAAGCAAAACATAAATATTAGGAATCAAACCGGATGAAAATCCTTGTACAAACAATAAACGAACCATAAAATGGTTTAATAAAGCGATTTAATGTAGCTTGGTACATAACCTACAAACTACAGGTAGTGGCAGCTAACTCGTTTATCATGAGTCGCTGTGCTGGTTACACCAAGCTAGCTAATGCTGAGATGTTTCCTTATTTTTGTTAATGGAGCTTCTAAAACTTCCTAAGCACACTGAATGCGAAGTCCTTTTTAAAGCCCTATTTTATCTTCCCAGTGCCGCAGTGAAGCAATGGATCCAGACGTCCTTGTTTAGGCAATAAAATATACTCCACGCTTCAGTGCTCTGTTGGCTAATAAAGTGTCTTCTGATTCTAATTCATTTGGCCGACCAGATTAAACGTAATACCAGTGCTTTAATTCCGCCGCTAATGCACGGACTGCTAGCACCCTCACACCATGGGGTCTCATTTTCCTCCTAGTACAATTGCTCTGTTCTTGATTTAGCAGATTACATCCTGTTCAACTACCTCCTGAGGTACACTATTTGACTCTAGGTTTCATTTGAATTCTTGGCCATACCTTGGGTAAGTTTTACAGCGGCCTGTCCTCGGGCACTCTGACCACATCTCACGTTTTTCCGCCTTGCAGGTGAGAAGCCTTTCGAGTGCAAGCTGTGTCACCAGCGCTCGAGGGACTACTCGGCCATGATCAAACATCTGCGCACCCACAACGGCGCCTCGCCCTACCAGTGTACCATCTGCCTGGAGTACTGCCCCAGCCTGTCCACCATGCAGAAGCACATGAAGGGCCACAAGCCAGAGGACATCCCGCCTGACTGGAGGATCGAGAAGACCTATCTGTACCTGTGCTATGTCTGATCGAGGCAGAGCCCTGCATAGGGTTGGGTTGGGTTTGGGGTGGGGGAGCGTAATGGAATGCACGGAGGAAGCAAATAGGGGGGAATGTTTACATTTTCGGCGGCAGGGCTGGGCAAGGCAAGGCAAAGTCGAACGAGGGGATGAGGGGGGGAAAAATGTACTTAAATATGGTGGCGTTGTCACGTTGTTGTATTGCGTTCTGTCGTGTTGTGATGGTGTCGTGACTCGAGCAGGAAGTCTGTTCTACTCACTAAGGATTCTTCCACCGCATCAGGCAAGAATCTTCGAAATCACGCCGCCGCCTTATTCAAATAATTAAAATAATTACTCTTGGTTATCCCCTGGTTAATAGCCAAGATCTGACCCCCATTAACTTCAGACATAGTAGGAGGTGTCGCAAGCACTTACATCTGCCAGGAAAGATACCTTTACCTCCATCTGTATTACAGTACAGCAGGTCATCTGTCGATTGGTACCATGCGCGGAATCGTAAAGAGGATTTTCACTGATGTACCGCAGATCCTTGGTGGGTAGAGCCTTCCTGCTTGATTGACATTCATTAAGGGTTTATTGGCTTAACCAGCATACAAACCAGCTCTTCATAAATGCCATTTCAGTTTTCTTAACATAATCTCTGTCTCGTACCCTTTCGTAGCTTCATTGCACATATTACGACGACAAATTCTGTTTGATCTCTCTCTCTCTTTGTTTTTTTTTTTTTTTTTTGCTTGCTCTTGTGAGTGAAGCATGTACTGTGGTTCATTAAATCCCACTGTCTTTTGTTACATTTTACGCCACCTGTGTTGTAAATACAGCTGGCCCAACATCAACTATTTCCCCCGCTTGGTTTACTGATGCTAGGATTAGTTTCATTAGAAAATCTCTCGTGTCAGTGGTTTAGACAGAGCGTGTGTGAGCAACTCTCATTTGGGGGAAAAAAATGCCAATATGATACATGTGCTCTCACTATCTATTCCAATTAGTTGGCTAACACGCTAACTGCTAGTAAACTAGCTAGGTCGTTATGATTGTATTTATTTAGTTACTAGCTATTTGTCATAAGTAGACATGATTGGGACCTTAGGTTTGGTTACTATTAAATAATTGTTTAAGGGCATGACTTTCAGAGACCGTCATAGTATACCAGAACAATTCGTTATTCGTGGTCAGTACTGTATCCTGGTCAGGGTTGTGACAGATCCTGAGTCCACCTTAGGAACGCTGTTTGAGGCGGGAAACTGCTGTATAACTATATTTGCCCATGGGTGTGATGGCTAGGTGGCTGAACATACCGTATTGCAGGTAGCACCTGGTGACTTAAATAAGTTGGGACTTCAAATAAATAATGCTTCAAATCAAGTTTATAAGGAGTTACTAATGATCAGAATCAGCCTGTATTATAATCCAGCTGACTTTTTTTTTTCTTTCTGCACATCTATGATAACCCTTCTATTAATAAACTCAACATATCATATCGCTTTCCTTCCTACAGACTGCCAAAGACTCGCTCCTACGACCACCTGCTGACGGCTTGTGAGGGAGCGAATCTGCTGGCTCCGAACCGTCGCTGCAGTGATCCCAACCTCAACGAGACGTGGCAGGAGCACCTTCGATCCGAGGAGCGAACAGCAGAAACGCAACCTGAGGAGAACCTTGAGCAAGCAACCTGTTGTAATACACATCACCCCAAAACGACCGGATTGGACGAGAGGCTTCCAAATGAGGGATTAGTCATTGGGGTCGAGCATGCGGACTCGGAAATAGAAAACGGGATTATTTTAGACGACCAGGCTGAGGATGCCTCCCCAGTTGTAAGCACACCCTCTGTAACTGAGCTGTCCAACGAGGTGCCTGAACAGAAAGGTGAGGATTCAGAAAGTTGTGATTCTGCCGGGGAATCCGTCACGTCGGGCGTCTCTTCATCGCCTCATCCTGGACACGTCGATGACAGCCAGGGATGTTTATCCGCTCAAGAGCCTCTTTCTTTAGCTAATAACCTGACATCTCACTCCGCATCTCCACAAGAAGACTCAACAGAACCATTAAAAACACCCAGCTCACTCCACTCACCATCACAGCCTCTGTCTCCAAAGCCAAATACAGACAACTTTGCAGGCAACAGAGAAGATTCTCGCGTTAACGGGTCTGTTTTACAAAAATCCCTGAGTCGCCAGACGTCCTCGGCGAGCGCCGGGTCTCTACAGATGAGCTGTCCTGGGCGGTTGTCAGCTCAGGGTGCTCACCTGGGCGAGGATGGGCTCAGCGTGCACAGGGACGCCGTACAGGTGCGGCTCAGAGAGATGGAGGCGGGTCATCAGCTGCAGGTGGAGACGCTGAAAAGACAGGTGCAGGCGCTGTGGAGCAAGCTGCATGTCAGTGGAGAGCTGGTGAGAAATGACGCACGCGCACACACACACTCACACACTCGTAGACTCTGTAATTGCTGTTGCACTTTCCTAGAAGTAATCTAGTATTTTCCAGGTTAATGACTATCCATCATATTTGAAGCATGTGTGTGATTACCAGAGACAAAGCAATCACTTTTTTGTTTGTGTATGGATCAGATTGTGCTTAACTGGACTTTCTTGAAATGGTATGGGATTAAATGGGATAAAGGGAATAAAACACTAGGAATAAACCACCGGGACATGCTGAAAGAGGAATATAATCAACAGTAGGGCCGTATGATTAGTGCTGCTTCACGTCAGGCCATTAAACTATTGTTATCACCCTTGTTATTTTCTCAGAAAAGCACGTCCTGACGTGTTGGTGTTTTATTCCTTTTATACCATCAATTTAGGAATAATTACAAATTTTAATTTATTCAAAAATGACACACGTTTAACTAGAAATGGCAGAGCACCGTATTTTTCTTTTTCAACACTAATACCATACATCAGTTGATGCTGATACTCCTCCATTATTGTTCTTGGAAAAAACTACTAAATCAGAATCCTTCCATAATTGTTAAATAAATGTCTTCTATGTAAACTGTAACTATCAGGAACAATTATACATCTGTTTACAATAACAATATATAACTTTATATTCATTTATTTATTAGTGGACCATGGACTCGCATCATAAGTGAGTTACCTGTTTTCGCAGCACAGGAAAAGTGTTAAATCTTGTCTGTAGTAATCACACGTGTGCGACAGATGGAGGCTGGAGATGTGACTAAAAACCTTGCGATGTTCCTAATAAAACAGCACATGCGCACAAAACTAATCCAGAAATGCGAAAACGCAGACATTTATGTGATCTCGACATTCCTGGGTTCCGTTTATGCTCGACTGAGTAAAAACAAGAAATGCCAGTAATAAAGTGTAGCTCCACATGAACTCAGATGTAACCCATGGTTTTGTCCAGACTCCTGTGCCAGACGGGGAGAACAACGTGGAGGCTGTGCATCTGTCCCACTGCGGCGCTGAGCTTTTCTCCGAAGGCGGCTGGGAGAACGAGGAGCAGCACGATAAACCGGTAAGAGAGCGAGGGGGTCAGTGAGAGGACAAGTGTGCATAGAGGTAATGGGCTCTAGGTGGGTCACCACCTGAAGGATGGTGTAGCTGGCGGTTTTTGCAGACATCAAACATATGTTTTGATGTGAAGGCTCATGTCATGGTTTTGACAGGAAGAACACGGCAACTGACTGAGCATTTAGTACCCTGTACAATGATTGATCCTCTGATATTTCACTACAGCACACGAATAAAGCAATCTGTGCTGTCCTTCCACATGAGTGTGTAGTTCAGACTCTGCTAAAAGTCATGTTAAATATTAATATTAGTATTATGTTATTAAAATGTGTTATGTCTAGGCTGAACTTTCAGGGCAGGACACTGTGCTCTGTTCCAATATTAATACTTTCATGAGTACACTTACACGTAGTACACAGTCCGCACTTACTAAGTGAACAGATTTCAGGAGGTAAGTGTTGTCCAAATCGCCTACTCCATCATGGTGCACTCACCGGAAATTACGATCATGCCTGCCGCCGTGGCTCGTCATCCCGCCAAAAATCATCCCCGACTTTGAACAGCAAACAGATTTTTAACCCTTCACAGATTTCCAGCTTGCAAAATGACTAATGCAGGCTGTGTGGAAAATCCGTTCCGGCAGCCATTTTTCTTTTATTTTTCGAGCCAAGTTGGGTCCACCTCTTCCGCTACGTAGCTAAGAATGCGGCCGTTGAGTGGGAAGAGTATACATTGTTCCACACTCCAAGATTTGACCGTTATGAGGGTACCATGCGGGTCCATTCAGGACACTTATTTTCGCCGCAATCGTAATGGCAACGCTCTACATACTCAAACTAAGCATAGTAAATACAGAAAGTATGGACATTGGAACACAGCACTGATGTTTTGCATGTTCCGCCTGTTTCCACATGGGTTTCTTCCAAGTGCTCCAGTTCCCAACCCCCCACCCCTCTTCAAAAACCTGCCAGTAGGTGGATCGGCAACTCTGAATTGCCCCAGGCTTAAATGAGGGCATGAATGGTGCCCTAAAGTGAACTAGCGTTTCCCCTCTAGCGATGACTGGCTCCAGATCCTCCCTGAACAGGATAAGGCAGTTCCAAATTTGTAATTTTTTAAATTTGTTTATTTTCATTCAGTTTGAAGTGTAGTATGGAATATGCCCTTTAAACAGTGTCTGAGTGAAATTCATGAGGGACAAAATGTTATATAGCTTATTCAGAATATGCTTTCAAATACACACTTCACTTAGGAGTTTGTGCAGCTCGACTGAAGAGGAGTGGAGTACAACCGTTCATGGCGCCTGCTGTTTTTGATGAAAAACTACAGCACATTTAACAGGGCAGTTCTCGGTCATAAAAAAAAGTCTTAAAACCACACTGCCATTGAATTGACTCGATGATGGTTCCAGGCATGAGGCAACTCGCACTTTCAGACATGGGGTGGTGAAGGAGAGCTCCACGACATATGGAAATGGGTAGAAATGAGAACAACACGTGATTTTCCTACATGTTGCAATAATTGTATTTGTTTTAGGTGGGACGGTGGTGTAGTGGTTAGCACCGTCACCTCACCGCAAGCCTTTTTGTGCACCATTTGCATGTTCTCCTCATGTCTGTGTAGGTTTCCTCTGGGTGCTCTGGTTTCCTGCCACAGTCCTAAAACATGCAAATTAGGTTAACCTTTTACACCTGGAGGAAGAACGGACATCAGATGGTCCCCCATGCCTCTCTGTGAGGTCGTAGAACCACATGGATTTCTCCCATCCTAAATAAATGTTCCTCCACGTTTGTTTATAGATGGATAGATATAAAAAAAAAAACACAACAAAATTCTTTTACACAATCCTTTTGTTGTCAGCTGCTGGTGAATTGCAGGTGCACACTGAACAACCTTTTACTGATTTGTCTAGTACGTTTACAAAATGACTACACATGCAAGGTTTTAATGTGATTAACGGGATTGCTTTGGTGGTGATGGGTAATTGAGTACACATGATACCTGGGACATTTGACCTTATGGGCTTAATTGCCTCTCACCTGTGATGTCACATGAACCTGTTTTTCACCCAAGAAAAGGAATAAGTGTGGAGGGAGCCTGAAAACACTTGGAGTGAAATCCGTTATAAAAGATAATGAATTAATAATACAGTGAACCCCTGCGATAGGTGAAATCTGCGAAGTAGCACCGCCACAGTTATCTTTTTATTTATATA
>JAQMCW010000011.1:8306002-8317736 GCA_030068335.1 Chrysichthys cranchii
CAGCTCTGGTGTGATGTTGGTCCACTCTTCTTGCAGTCTCCTCCACAGTTCAGTGACTGTAGTGGGTTTCTTAACCATAACTTTGTCCCCAAGGATTTTCCAGAGGTTTTCTACTGGGTTTAGATACATTGTACATTAGTTACATTAGGTTACATTAGTGTCATTTGGCAGATGCTCTCATCCAGAGTGACTTACATCTATCTTATTTATACAACTGAGCAGTCGAGGGTTAAGGGCCTCGCTCAAGGGCCCAGCAGTGGCAGCTTGGCAGTGCTGGGATTTGAACTCACGAGCTTCCAATCAGTAGTCCAACATCTTATATACCACTCCATATATCTCCACTTCTTAATGGTCCACACACAGGTCTGGACTACAGGGAGGCCAGTCTATACACGCTTTTACTAAGACAGCTTGACATTGTCTTGCCAGAATTAGGCAGAATATATTGCTCAACAACCTGTATGAACCTTTCAACATTAATAGTGCAAGTTAGATGTGCAAGTTACCTATGCCATGGGCACTAATGCACCTCCATACCATCACAGATACTGGCTTATCGACTTTGCGCTGAGAACAATGTGGATATTTCTTTTCCTCTTTAGCGCAGAGCACACCACGGCCAAACCTTGCAAAAACAATTTGGAATTTGAAATTTGTCAAACTACAGCATACTTTCCACTTCATGTCAGTCCATCTCAGATGAGCTCAGGTCCAGAGAAGTTGGCAGTATTTCTGTTGTATTCAGTGTTTCAGTGCTTTTGAACTGTGTTTACCTACACCAGTCTTCAGAAATGTTTCCAAGCTCATGGAATAATGCCATTTATATAATCATGTCTGTTTTTAATGCAGTGCTTCCTGAGGGCTCGATGGTCACGGTCATTCAGTGTTGGTTTTCAGCTTTGCCCCTTATGTGGAGAGATTTCTCCAGACTCTCTAAAACCTTTGGTGACATAATGGATTGTAGTTTGTGAAATCTCTACATTTCTTGCATTTGTATGTTGAGAAACTGAAAGGTTAAGAAATTCTATGTTGGTGAACCTCACCCCATCCTTGCTTATGAACAAAACATCCCTGTCTTTGTGTTGTAGTTCACTGAATACCATTTGGAAAGGATCTGCAAAACATTGCATTGTGTTTCTGTTTTACACAGGGTCCCAATGTTTTTTTTGGAATCAGGGTTGTAAACTCTTAAGACTAAAATCCTATCGATCAGCCTTTCTTAATATGGACAGGCAGCCGGAGGTTATAAGGATTTTAAATGCAAGTAATTTCTAACGCTGTGGTGTAACTCATGTTTGCATACACAGCTAACGATGAACTGCAGGCTGCCATCGAGCTAAGTCTTCAGGGGTCTCAGCAGGCCGAGGCAGAGGAGAGAGAGCTTCACAGGTATCTTACATCTCCTGAAAGCCTCAAATAAAAAGAAGGAACTATCACTGAAAAACATACTCCATAAAAAATGTCATTTTGCACAGGGCTCTGGAGGCCAGTGCTGAGGAAAGTGCAGTCCATGTGAAGAAGAAGAAGAACGAGGCGTCGGGAGAGATGTGCAGTCCCACAGACTGGATCAGGCAGGAGGCTTGGCCTGTGGGCATCCGCAATGTGGGAAATACCTGCTGGTTCAGCGCTGTCATTCAGGTAGCCTGCTGTCTAACCTGCGACGTTTTGGATTAGGAGAATTATGCAGTGAAATTCTTCTAAATCCGCCAGTGTGGAAATTGAAACGCTGCTTTCAGATTCCACTTTGGCGAGCAGATTCAAAAGGAGACAATTTTTGGTTGTTGATATATTAAGTTAATGAATAAGTAAATGAATAAAACTTTTACAAAAAATGACATAAATGACAAACATGAATGCCATTATGAATAAAACGCATAAGGCCACAATTACTTAGCAGGGCAAATTAGTGTGAGGCAGCAATAATTAAAAAAACTAATAAATGACCGCCATGTTGTGTGTTTCCCACGTGCGACTGCAGGTGATCTATAAACAATGCACAAATTAATGAACACAGACACAGTAAGTTCATTTGACTTGATTCATATTGACCAACGCAGTGTACCAAGAGCAGTACAAATGAGATAGGATCACAAACCGGTACAGAATAACATGCATTGGGAATCGATATGTTTTGATAACATCTTCCTCTGGCTTAACAAATAAATGATCACCAGTTAATAACTCTATGGTGATATTTTTCTGCCTCATATCTGGATGCACATTGGGACTTTATTGGGATTTTATACACGTAAATTATATTTTGAAGAGAAAATATTAATCTGAGCAAACAAAAATCGCAACCATTGCAGCCATGTCTAGGGCAAAATTCCGAATGCTTTTTTTGGGGTTAAATGATTGGCACAATTAGCAGTAAATTGACTACCACAAAAATCAGTGAATCATGTTGGATGATTCATTTATATGTTCTCCTCCCCCAAATTTTGTGGTCTGAAATGGAAACTATTACAAATACATATGCAATAAGATCAGCCCCCAAAATAAACTTGTCCGTGCATTTTTTAACACCAAATGAGGGTGTGTGCTGGCACAAACCATAATAAATCTGGCCCTCTGAGGTGTGCTGTTATGGAGAATAATCAGTGACGAAGTGGTGTGATGAGTCAGAATTTTCAAGTAACCACTTTCCAGCCGATAGGTATTATTTTCCGATACCAGTATGTGGTGGAGCGTTTTTTATTTCTCTAATGCCTCAGCAACGCTTTGGATTTTAATGCTATTATATGCTGTTGTATAACAACATTTAACAGTTCCAGTCACAACACTAAAACTATCTAATTTCAAAACATAATTTGCCCACGATGCTTCTAAGATCTTTTCTTTGCACTGTACGAGTGCATAATGAGGAAGTCAAGCATGAGGCAGTTGTCGCAGGGGTGAAGCTGGTGCCGATCCCAACTGACATCAGGCAAGAGGCGGGACACACCCTGGGCGGGTCACCAATCCACCGCAGGGCAACACACAGAGACAGACAATCATTCACACGTACGGGCAATTTAGAGCAGCCAGTTAGCCTAATCCCCACTGTGCATGCCTTTGGACTGTGGGAGGAAACCAGAGTACCCGGAGGGAACCCACACGAACCTGGGGGAACAGTGCAAACTCCACACAGAAAGGCACCTGTGCCGAACCCAGGGCTCGAACCCAGGACCTTCTCGCTGTGAGGCGACAGTGCTAACCACTCAGCCACCCTGCCACCCCAAGCGTGAGGCAGTGTTGACAATTATCAATTGGTATGGTTTTTACTTGTAAAATTATTCTGAAGCCATAATCGAAAGGAAACTCAACATTTCCACCTTGTGAATTCATTTGAAATGCATTTTGCATACAAAACCTCGTCCAGAACTTTCAGGAACCCGACGCCTTCCCGTGACGACTGCTGAAATGGGTGTACATCGTGTCCTACCCCGAACAAAAACACTTCAGCGCCCTTATCTCACCTGTTATCTTGTAATCTAGCCATACTGTGCAAATGAAATTACCACCGTTGCTAATGACAGGAGGCTTGAAAAGATGAGCTTCTCTTTCTCTCTGATGCCCAAGCATCTCGGCACTCTAATTTTATTACAGCCATTCCAGAGTGAATTTAGCCAGGCTTCTCAAATGTCTGTGTTGAAATTCAAGTCTTTATTGATATTGATAGACTGCAGAGCTAATTAAATAATGCAGCAGGATATGTGCCTCTCTGAACTCTGAAGGCTACGTTGGGTATAAATAAGTTTGAAATGACAAGATTAGGCAAATTACAAAATGCTGGTAGTTCACATGTGTACTTCTGTAGCAAAAATCTGGAATGTGGATTTTTCACCCAAGGGCTTGTACAGTGGGTTGGGAAACACCGTTCAGTAACATGCCTGCATTGTAAGTAAGTATAAGTTGCTAGTTGCTGCCAGTATTCTTTATTTCTTTGTATGAATTTCATGTGTATTATTAGCTGTCTTGCATTAATTGGAACTCATTCCTGGAAAACGCAAGCCGTTTGGCGAGATCTGCAGAACTGTATTTTATTTTTATTGAATTTTTCCACATTTGCTAGAAATAAAGTGACAGCTTTCCAACTTGGCATAGGTTAATTGGTGCAGATGTGTGCACTATTTGACTATTAATGAGCTCCGCTCCAGTACTTGACAGCTCATCCGCCCCCAGTCATTTTGTTGTGTGACAAAAAGCATTGATGTTAACCTCGGCTCTGACCCCAGTAATTACCCACTTCGGAGTGTTTTACATCCCAAAATCCACCCCAGCCATTACGCTCTATTGACGAATATGCCTTGTGGTAAATGAAAATGAAATGAAAGCAAATGATGATACGCATGAGTCACGCGAAATTTTCTCGCTCTTGTTGTTTTCAGTCTCTGTTCCATCTGCCGGTGTTTCGCAGACTGGTGCTCAATTACTGCCTGTCTGAGCGCGTGCTGGAGAAATGCAAGAGCCACTCTGTGAGTAATCAGCCGCCTGCGAGGATCTGGCTCATATTCTGACAAACATTCTAACACGCTCAGATCTTTAGATCCCTTCTGGGATAGAAAAGTGCTTCTGGGAGTGCCTTTCAATAAAGAGCGTGATTTAGCGAGATTATATATTTGCTGGAATTGTTTGTTTGTTGTCTTAGTGAGAAGTACTCTGACTGTATATGTAACGCCCCCTATATGGTTGCATCTTTATATGTAGGAGAAGAGAAACATAGCATTCATGCAGGAGCTGCGATGCCTGTTTGCCCTGATGGTGGGATCTACTCGCAGGTTTGTGGACCCTTCTGCAGCTGTGGAGCTGCTCAGGGATGCGTTTAGGACCAGCGAGGCACAGCAGGTATACTAACCCTGGTTTAGTAAATGAGGCACAACTGATTATTATACATAAAAAAGGAGCCTTGGAACAAACCTGTCCTAAATCTGCTCTCTCCCGATTTATCTACGTGTTTAATCAGGTACATATTGAGAGAGTGTATATCATAGTGTGTTCATCGGTTCATGATATAAAAGTGGTTCAAAGTCTTAAATCTTGGACCACACAATACCTAAGTTGTTCGAGGTAAAATTTTGCGTCTAGGTGACAAAATGATGAAGCAGGTCATGTACATGATGAACAGATAGCTGGCAAATTAAAGGAAGAACCAGTGGTCCTGTTATGCTGAAGGTGGGGATTTATATATTTTGGTACTATTGTTTGGGTCTCCACTTTTTAAAGAGTCACTGCAAATCAGTGCAAAGTTCTTATAACGGATCACCTTTCATATGATGAAATAGTTCTATCATGATGGGCGTGGCCTCATTCAGGATGACCCCGCCCCTATTCTCATGGCAATGAATGAATGAATGAATGAATGAATGGTTTGTTTAGGATGAAAATTATGTCAATTATTGTCTCTGGCCTTCTAAGTCACCAGATCTTAGCCAGTTGAACGCCTTATGGGTGATTTTGGAGTGGCGTGATGCGTAGCATCAAAACACTACTTGGGGAAATATCTTTTGCGAGAATAGTGTTCGTCGGTCCAGTACAGTTCCAGAGACTTGCTGAGATTCACTGAAATTGTTCTGGTGGCTTGTAGAGTTGTGTTGATTTTTCCTTTAATTTGTCACCTTTATGTGCTATATGTGTGTAGTGGATGGTTAAAGTATGCACTAATATGGTAGAGGCTGTGTGAGAGAGGTAACATGCGTGCCTGTTTTAGGATGTGAGTGAGTTCACACATAAGCTGCTCGACTGGCTCGAGGACGCGTTCCAGCTGGCAGCTAATGGCAGGTACGCTTTTGGAAATGGAAAATGGAGCCTGACTTATTTTTATTCATTGAATTTGAAATGAGTGCATTGATATATGGACTTTCTGATTCCCCAGTAATCCGGAAGATAAACAGGACAACCCAATGGTTCAGCTTTTCTACGGGACATTCGTAGCTCAGAGAGTTCATGAGGGTTGGTGAAAAATGTTATTTCGTTATTGAGGAGGATATGGTGGCTAGATGGTTTACTGAAATCCTATATTTTGATGAACGCAGGTAAGATCCTCTCTACCATTGAGCAGTTCGGACAGTACCCTCTGCAGGTGAATGGGTTCAACAATTTGGACGAGTGCCTGGAGGGTGCCATGGTGGCAGCAGAGATCGAATCACTACACTGTGATCAAACTGTGTCATCTGGACAGGAGGTCAGGGATATGGGCTTGAATAAATGTTCTTTATGCGATTTGATGCTATTATGAGCAAAAATGCCAGTACAACCCCCTTTCCAAAAAAGTTGGGACACTGTATAAAATGTAAATAGAAACAGAACGTGGTGATTTGTAAATCCTGTAAATCTATATTTAATTGAAAATAGAACAAAGGCGACATATCGGATGTTGAAACTGCAAAATGTTATTGTTTTATGGGGGAAAAATGCTCATTTTGAATTTGATGCCAGCAACATATTTTTAAAAAATGCTGTGGTGGAATCGCTCACCAGTAAAGATGGGGAACATCTGTCAAGACTCTGTGAAAGACTGTGTGGCCAAATAATACAACAATTTAAGAATAATATAATGCAGTAATAACATAACATTGCAAAGAATTTGGCCATTTTATCATCTGTAGTGCATAATATCATTAAGGGATTCAGAGAATCGAGAGAAATATCTGTAGGCAAGGGACAAGGCCAAAAACCAGTATTGGATGGATGTGAACTTCACGACCTCAGGTGGCACTACATTAAAAATAGACACAATTCTGTAGTGGAAATCACTGCGTGGGCTCAAGAACACTTTCTAAAAACCAACGTCTGTGCACAGCGTTTGTCATTGCATCCACAAATGCATGTTGACCATGCAAAGTAGAAACAACATGTAAACATGATCAAGAAACACTGCTGCTTTCTCTGAGCTCTGAAAAAATCAAAACTTTAAATTTTATTTGGATATCATGAATGTGACATCCTCTAGGCTAAAGAGGAGAGAGATCACCCAGCTTGTTATCAGTGCACAGTTCAAAACCCAGCATCCATGATGGTATGGGATTGCATTAGTGCACATGGCATGGATAGCTTGAACGTCTGGGAAGGTGCCATTAATGCTGAGCAGGTTTTTGAGAAACGTTTTCTGCTATCCAGACATCAGGGAAGTTTTTCTGTCTGCTGACTATTTCCAAAAATATCAGGTCGAAATCTATAAACAAATTCTAGTCTCATGGCATCATGAAAATGCTGTAACGCAGAATTATTGGTGCATGCATGTTCATAAAACAAATTAAAGGAGCTGATTTGATTAGATATCATGACAGGATGCCATTCTGATGTTCACATGTTCTCAGGGAAGGCCTTATTTCAGAAAGACAACTCCAAACTGCACTTATTACATCAGCATGGCTCTTTAGTACAAGATTTCATGGACTAAAATGGCTTACCAGAAGTCCAGACCTATCACCCATGCAAAACATTTGATGCATCATGAAGCGATAAATACGACAAAGGAGATCCTGAACTGTTGAGCAGCTGAAATCATATATCAGGAAAGAATGGGACAACATTTTACTTTCAGAACTCCAGCAACTGTTCTCTTCACTTCCCAAAGATTTACAGAGGGTTGTTTTAAAAAGGTGATGCAACACAGTGGTAAAACTCCCTCTGGCCATCTTTTCTGAAACATGTTGCCGAATAAATTCAAAATGAGGATACATTTTTAAAAAAAGAATAATATTTGTCAGTTTTAACATTTGATATGTTGTCTTTGTTTGATTTTCAACTAAATATGGGTTTGCATGATTTGCTAATCCTCATATTTTGTCTTTATTTACATTTTACACCAGTTTTTTTGGAAACGGGCTTGTATGAATAGTGTCTCAAGTATGAAACAATTTTGTTTTTCAGCGATGGTTCTCGAAGCTGCCACCAGTGTTGACCTTCGAGCTCTCTAGATTTGAGTTCAATCAGTCTTTAGGACGGCCAGAAAAAATACACAAAAAGCTTGAGTTCCCCCAGATTATCTACATGGACAGGTGAGAACTTATTGAAGACGATCATTCTGCTTTAGCCACAGCTACTTTACATTTACGGTTTTTGTATTATGTTTACATATTTTTATTAAAGAAATGGTCAGAAATGCACACAATTCTCATTTTGTGCCAAATATAAGCAGCCAAGAGATGCTTGGTTTCTTAAATTTGGTATTAAAGGTAAAACACTGAAGCTAATGTTCCCAATCATGATAATTCACTTGCTTTGAAAAAACTGTAGAGGGGTTTTCAGATTTTCTGTTTTGTTTCTGATACTGTGTGACAGTTATCGGTTCCTTAAATCATTTGAGCTAATAGCAACCACTCTTTTTAACACAATAAACTAGTTTTATATACAGTAGTCCCATATTCAGTGTTACTATTAGCTAGCTAACCATTTATGTTTAGCTGACATACTTCACTGACGGCCGTTTTCTGTAATGTTAGTTTACAAACTATTACGGTAGTATTAGTTTTACTGAATGGATAGCAACATCTAGCTTAACTTCCAATCTGAAAATGTCACTTTTAATACAGCTTTTCACTCAGTGTGGCTATTTTCTTTATTCCCTGCACAGGTACCTGCACAGAAATGTTGAACAGACACATGGAAGAAGAGGAGAGGTAAAGAGGCTCAAGGACCAGTTAACACTTCTTCAGCAGAAACTTGAAAGGTCAGGAATAATGGAAACAATTTGTCCTTGCTATAATATCAGATAGCTTTTTTTTTTTTTTTTTTTTTTTTTTTTTTAAATTTTGTACAGTCTGAGGCATTGCTTTATTAGATTGCTCTTTGTTTTCAAGCTATAAAAACTATGGTTCAGGGCCGAACAAGTACCCGCTGGCAGACATGTTGCAGTACGTTTTAGAATTCGCCACCTCAAAGCAGACAAACACAAGCACGTCTCCCACTTCAGCCGGACCTGCCAGCACTCCTGCACACACAGATCCCAGCTCAGAGCACACCAAGTAAGCACCAGCACTATAATGACAGATAATATTGAGAATAATACGTTTATTTATTATTTTTAAGTCTCTGCTGGGGTGGCATGATGGTGCAGTGGTTAGCACTGTTGTCTCAAAACAAAAAGGTTCTGGTTTCGAACCTGCAGACCGACTGGGGCCTTTCGGTGCAGATGCATGCAGGTTTCCTCCCACAGCTCGTGCGGGTTTCCTCCCACAGCTCAAAGACATGCAGATTGGGCCAACTGGCTACTCGAAATTGCCTGTGGGTGTGAATGGATGATCGTCTATGTGTTAGTCCTGTGGTAGACTGGCGACCTGCCCAGAACATACCCCGCCTCTCGCTCAAAGTCAGCTGGGATTGGCTCCAGCATTCCTACAACTCTTAACTTATAAGCAAATAAGGGATATAGATAGATAATGGATGGATGGATGGATGGATGGATGTAGCTACCGCATTTATGGTTTATTTATTCCACAGTGCTCTTAAATTCTCTTGAATTTGGACTCTTATTGGTCAGCTGGTATTGATTCATTTTCTGTAACAGCAGCTCAGACCTCACCACAAGGCCAATCACAGATTGATATTAATGCTCTTCTTCTAATAAGTTTTTATTTCTGTGCTAAGAATTCATCCGCAGAGATTTGATTGGCAGATATGCCACAGAAAAATATGTACAAAGAAAAGCATAGTCTAGTAATAAGTGTACGGTGAAGCTTTCCGTAAGGGGATATTTGACATTGTTGAAAGGAGTGTCCAGCGTCAGTCAGGGTTCAAGCGGGAGCTTTAAGTTTTCCTTCAAATGAAAGTCTTCAAGATTGAGGTCTTTGCCCTGCGACCGTAAAAACTCTGACGAGGCATTGTATAATCAACACAAATTGTAACTGTCGTTGAATTGCTGTAGTATACAAGAAATAACACCTCAGATCATGCTGCTCATGGAGAATGCAGGTGTTTATGAGATAATTAGATGTTCACTACTACTGTGAAGCCAGCAGCAATTGAATAGTGCCTGCGAAAAGGGATTTCATTCACACCTACCTTATAAACAGAACACACTAATGTCTTTGCTTTAGCCGTGTTACTGAGAAGCAGCAGCACATTCTAAAAACTGCATTTATTCAGGGTTTCTCTGTTGACTTTGTGCGTATTTAATCATTTAAACGATTATTATTTGGAGATCGCCCAGAAGCCACACGGGTTTTGAATGTGCGGTGTGTCTCCTTACACATGCAAATTACCATGCATCATATCATATCTCAGTAAAGCAGGGCTTTAAAAAAAACAGATTTATATCTAAAAAAAATGTCTTTACATTCCTGTGCTGATAATAACATCTTACATATTGCTTTAACCCATTAACTGCCAAATTTTTCTTCCGAAAATTTTCATGTGTTTCTATTAATTTACATCCAAATAGTAACAAAAACATCTACTTTCAAGAAACATGACTGTTAATATTTCTGAAATTTCAATTTGTAGTCAAAGTCCCAAATGGGGATCATGGCACATGCCTTTTATTTTTTATGCCATTCAATATATAATCCCCAAATGGGGACCACGGACGCTAATGGGTTAAAATGCTTCTCATGGGAATGATCCTGTGATTGATGTGAAATTTCCGAATGTGGATTTCCGACCCGTGATATTTTCACACGCTTTTCAATTACGTTTTTTTTTCTCACCTGAAATTTGTATTTATTCTTCATCTGTCCCCACATATTCACATGATACACCATAGCATGGTGAAATGCAGCTTCACATGGGGTTTTTTGTGCTATGTGGTAGCACCATAATGCGAAAAACATGAAGAAATAACTGAATGAGTGAACTGTGTGCACTGCACCCTTGTAGCCAAACAGAAACAGATGATGCCGGCTCATCAGATGGTTCAAGCTGCACACAGAACTCAACCCAGAGGACGCCTATCCACAAGCCCTTTACCCAGTGCAGACCCCCCGCTGACTGGCCTCAGCACCCGACACCCGGCAGCGTGAGCGAGGAGGAGCTGTGCTTTGTCAGGGGCTGCCTGCAGCGCTGGAGAACTGAGGCCGAGAACAACATGAACGGTGCGTCCTCCTCTTGTCCCCTCAGACACTTATGGCATTTTTCTCTCTCGCTGTGAAGTATTACCTAGACCTCTTCCTTTACAAGAAAACCGGGGGAAAAAAGCAATTATTGTTCTCCACCAGTGTTGGAGAAGCTGTTTTGTTCCTTTCAGCTCCACAGTATCGACTGTTGTTCATGAGGCCGCATGTTGTGCCCTTTACCGTATTGTATTAGAGCACAGCCTTATTTTCCAGCAGATATCCTAATGTGTTAGAGTGTATCAGGAGCCTGGCCTCGGGTGCACCCTATTGATTGCTGCTCTCTCCTTGTGTTCAGAGCTCAAGGCCAGCATTGACAAGGTCAGCCAGGCTCTGGAGGGGATGTACTCAGATAACAGTCTGTGTCAGGTAAAGTCTATATTCCAAAACAGCCCTTGGCTCTACAGGCTTTCAGTTCTTTTCACTACGCCATTATTTTCAGTCTGTGACCGAAATGCTGTACGGTTTTAAAAGTTGAGTGAGCGTGAGTGCAAAGGCAATAATCATACCAGAAATTTGAAATGAAATAAAAAACAAAGAAATCAATGAACAATTAAGTCTAAGATAAAAAAAAAAAAAAAGAGTCTCAGTATTTTAGTTGGCTTGGGTTATAAGTTGGAAGAGCGTAGTGTAATTGTAAAAAAAAAAAAAAGTGGGGGGGGGGGGGGGGGGGGGGGAAACCAAACAAAAAAAAAAAAAAAAAA
>JAQMCW010000011.1:8352946-8365189 GCA_030068335.1 Chrysichthys cranchii
AGCATGCGCACACACGTGTGTGTGTGTGTGTGTGTGTGTGTGTGTGTCTATATAATATATATATATATATATATATATAAAGATATTACATTACACACACCAGAGGTAACTGATGTGGGCCTGAGGAGAACGTGATCAGAAATGCCACACAGTAACTATTTTTAAATTTTTGCAGCAAAAAATGCAACACCTAACCCTACCCCTAGGGAAAAAAAAACCCCAAAATGGCAAAATTGAGGGCTTTCACGAAAAGCAAAATCAAGAAATGAACTGGTTAAAAACAGTCTTATCAAATCGTTATCATGTTTCATATTCATTGGTTCTTGTTTATTGTTTGTTTATTTGTTTTTCTTATGCTTGAGTTATTTTGGAGGCTGTGATTTACAGTTGTGTTTAATGAGCAACACTTGATCCATCAATAGTCCCTTTTGCTATTTTTATTTATTAATTTTTAAAAAAAAAAATTTGCAGGTGGAGCTCCCCGCTTTATCTCCCACCATGCAGTTGGGCACCATCGCTCGCTGGGAGAAGAAGGAAGGGGATAAAATTAACGAGGGAGACCTAATCGCTGAGGTGAGACAGGAATCTGGCTCTGTACATGTCTGTCCCTGCAAATCACTTCTTACCCAGTTAAACCACATCAGCGCTGTTTAATCCTCAAACCTGATTGGTCAGATGAGGCTGATGCGTTTTCTATAACTGCAGTTGGAACTGAAAGGACTTCCTGCTCCAGGGCAAATCATGGGTTTATATAGTTCTGCACTCCTTCGTGTAACACGCCAGTGTTTCTGTGGTGATCGCATACACGGGGACTTGTACATCATAGATGCTTCATGTGATTTAATGAAAAACGTGTGAGTTGTTGCTGGGGAGGTTTTCAAAAAAAAAAAAAAAAAGGAATGGTTTATTTAGCCTTGATGGAAGGATTCTTCAGCGTGAGCACGTTGTGTCTCCGGTGTCTGGGGGCATTTCACCACCCAGGCGTTGAAGATCTTGCTATAACTGCACAGCTGACGTGTTTTATTCCTGTGTACAGTTTTTTTTTTTCTTTCTCTAGTAGACAGAAGATAACAGAAGTTTTATAGCGCTCTTTACAGTAGTAATTAAAGTAGTTTTATAGCTTTCAGTACTTTTACTCCTTGTGTGCAAGTGGAAAGCAAAGCTCTTTTAGATGGAGGTCAAGTGGGCGAGGAATCGAAAGTTTGTGTAGTAGAGTTATCAATAATCAGGAGACATTATCGTGATAAAGAGGTGTGAGGAGCGTGTTGTCCTGAAGATGGCAGAAGTAGGAGCTTGTAGGTCTCAGGATTACAGCAGGAGCGTGTTGATTTGAGCAACATTGAGGCGCTGAGAGAAATCTGAATCAGATTAAATGACCGTGTTGAGTAAAATATGGCGCAGGTATGAGCGTCGTCTTGATCACCGCAGGTGAAATACACCGTGTGGCAGAAAAATGTCCTCACCTTTCGAATGACAATAAATGCAATGTTTACTGAGATGGATACAAGATTTAAATTAAACAACGTTAAATGAATTTAAAGAAAAGTCTGGAAAGGAACCCCCCCCCCTTCCCCAAATCTGGTCTCATCATTCCTCCGTGCTCGCAGATGTTCAAACTGCATTAGTCCAACATTTTCCAGGCGTTGATAACGTGGACCAATGCGTTTGAGAAGGTTACAAAGCAATTCATTTGGAACTGCGAGACGTTGTCTTTGAGTTTCCTCGTTCAGATCATCCACTGGTGCTGGTTTTGTGGCATAAACATCTTTGAGGTATCCATATAAAAAAAGCCAAAAGTCCATTGGTGTGAGATCTTTGGAACACGCAGGGAATTCTTTCTTCCTTCACAATTTAGTCGTATCTCTTCTGTTATTTCATGTTAGATGCACCCAACCAACAATAAAAAAATCTGAGTAATTTGGGACATCCTGTACATCTAGAGAATTCTCTGCATCTTGTTTATTCAGGTGGAAACCGACAAGGCCACCGTCGGATTCGAGATGTTAGAGGAGTGTTATCTCGCCAAGATCCTGGTACCAGAGGGTACAAGAGACGTGCCCATTGGATCGGTCATCTGTATTACTGTTGACAGGTGAGGAGGAGGTGTATTCTGCAGTGAAAGCGGGTTTGTGTGCTTTGAAGGATTACCTGTTAGGTCACAGATTTTGAATCGTCACATGAAATTGAAGATATCTTGTTTAAGTATCCGTATTTTAAATTCTTTCAGCCAATCCATTAGGTTTCCTGCAGGTATTCTGTATATAAAGGCCTTGAAGCGGCCTTTCTTCTTTGCAAAGGAAAGAAAAGATCAAGCATAATTTGTTCAAAGGTTTTATGTACGACATGTGGAATGGAGGGGGGGGGGGTGGAGTTTGAGGATCACTAATAGTGAATTTGAGCAGGTAATGGAGTACATGCTTTGAAAACGCAAACAACGCACTGGATTCTGGGAAGGGTGAGTCGGCCCCTTTAAACGCTCAGCCGGTGTTACATTTGCTTTCACGTGTCGGTATCATCGCTTAGAGGATTGTACGCACATGGATGTGCTGAGGAAAAACCAGTCTAACTAAACAGATGAGCAGTTCCCAGTTTTGTTTTGTTTTTTTTATTTAAACAAGCCAGTTTATCGTTTCTGTAACTATAACATCCTGGAGCAGGATTCTGGGTCGGTTTGCATATCTCTTAAACGCTTATTTTTATTTCACTCGCTGCATGTTGCTGGAGCTCTACAGTTCAGGAAATGCACCTACTTTTATGTGTCCTCTGGTGTTTATATGAACTGTCATATAGCGTGTTATCACATTCATCTGCGTTAGACGTTAAAAAAAACAACATTATTTATTTATTTATTTATTTTGCATTCTTCTGAAAATTGCATTTGCATCTGCTTGTTTGGCTGGTGGAAGTGATTTTAGGTTGAGACAGGATACGATTGAGCAGTTATACGTGAGGGTTATGTGCTTTCCTCGGGGACTCCACAGTAGCAGCATGGTGGTGCTGGGATTTGCAGGAAAGTCGCAACTTTCTGATCATTAGCCCAAAGAATTTAAACACTGGTCAGGATATGTCTCTGCTTCTCCTCTGTTCACGCACTCATCATCAGACAAAACCGCCGGGGGAAAGCGTACAGAAAAATGTGTTCTGATTTCTGGTTCACGTTGTCTTAAAGCTCTACCGAGCGTTGGAACTAAAACCCTGTGTGTTTGACTCCAGCCCTGACCTCATCCCAGTTTTTAAGGACTTCACTCTGGAAAAACTGGCCACCTTGACTCCTCCATCAGGAGCAGCAGCAGCTCCGCCTCCAGCAGCCACCTTGTCCACTCCCGCTCCTCCACAGGCCCCCGGCAGCTCATACCCTCCACACATGAAGGTGAGTCCGGATGGCTACTGGAGCTAATGATCATGCAGCAGATGTGCCACCATATTATTTGCTATTCCTCTAAGTACTGTGTGAAGATAATTTATCAGGAATATGAGAGGTTGGGATTTGTAAAGATTATGATGTGTGGTGAATTTGAGGTGTTTGTCTTTTTCGTTATCGTGGGTCGTGTAGATTCTTCTGCCAGCTCTTTCTCCCACTATGACGATGGGCACGGTGCAGCGCTGGGAGAAGAAAGTTGGAGAAAAATTGAACGAAGGCGACTTGCTCGCTGAAATCGAGACCGATAAGGCTACAATTGGTAAGCTGTTACTCATGAGTTTTCATGAGGTTTTCGCCGTTGCAAGTACTGATATCTAGTCACTTGGAAGTCCGAGACAGAGTTTAAAGACTTTTGTACAGCTTTTATACAGTGTCTTTAATCGAGAGTGTGAGAGGCGGGTATTTGGGAAGAAGCAGGGGGATATGAGGGAAGATGTTCTCATCCTGCATGAAGGCACTTCAGTTCTGCGAGCACTGAGACATGCATGTTTGTTTTCTCAGTGTCTGTGCTTTGCTCACAAGTCAAGTTCATTGACACACTTCACACTTGGCGGAATATGATGTGTGGAAACCCAGACTTTGCTATTTTGGGAATTTTTCTCCGAATGAGACCAAAGTGATCGCGACAAACGTAAAAATGAAATCGTTTCAAATTTATTAAAACATTAAAATTAATTAATTACAACTCTGGGTGGGAACCAAAAGTCTGTTTGAAATTACAACCCTAATTCCAGAAAAGATGGGACGTTCTTTAAAGTTGAATAAAATGAAAATCAAAGGACTTTCAAATTACTCGAGCCAATATTTTATTCTCAACAGAGCATGGATAACAAATGTTTGATAACCTTCACTGCTGATGGGAGAAAGTTAAAAACAAAGCTCTTATTAACCCACATCTGTATAATGAAAGAAAGCAAAAAGGCGGTGCCTGTCAATCACCTGATCATTTGGATCACGTGCATTAGAGCAAAACCAGTGTCGGGAATTTGAAGAGAGCAAAAACCTGGACCGTCTCGAAGGACCCAAAGTCAAGGGGAATTTGCAGAATTTTCTCAGTTATAACCTGTAATCTTTGAAGAAAAGCACCAGGCAAATTTTTATTTCTTTATTTATTTTTTCCTCCCAGGTTTTGAGGTTCAGGAAGAGGGCTACTTGGCTAAGATCATGGTGCCTGAGGGAACCAGAGATGTCCCCCTGGGTACCCCTCTGTGCATCATGGTAGAGAAGGAGTCTGACATCCAGGCATTCGCTGATTATGTAGAGACCGGTGTGGTTACTAGCCCACCTCCTGCCCCTGCACCGGTAAGTAACACTTATTTAAGCTGTTCTTGGGAGTTGCTGTCTTTACAGTCTAGCAAATTAAAATAGCAAATCTTCTTGATGTGGTACCTGATTAGAGGGATGTTGAACTTTAAGGCAGTCTGTGTGCCAGCTCCTGATTAAACAGACTGATTTCAGGATTTCTTTGTGGTTCTGATAAGCAGTATACTGTTATGCAGTGTGTCAAGCGATAAGACTTGGATGGATCTGGTTCTGTTTACAATACGTATCGAAAGATCTCATCTGACTGAGTTGCATCACTATTTAAGCCTACGGCAGAACAGGGTGGAGTGGTGTAACTGAGTGCTTTTATTTATTTATTTATTTATTATTTTTGGCTGCTTTTGGCTTCCAGCGTGTCAAGGCCGAACTTCCTGCAACCTCAATATCGGTGAAAGGTGTCGTCATTGTTTGCTATGTTGGAGGTGATGGGTTGAACTGGTACTATAGATGATTTTGTGGACTTTTTCTAGGTTACATCTTTTCCTTGTCTAGCAAATGTCGTGTCATGGAAATGATCTGCTAGATTTTCTCATTGGTTTCAGGACAGTAGTGCATCTGACGTCACTTTTCATTTTTTCTTAAACCCTGTTCTTACCTACTCTGAAACCTTTACCGTGAGAGTATTTTTCAAATTCTGCTGATCTGTTTTGGTTTTTTTTTCTGCCCATTTTAATAACTGATAAATGATTCTTTTTAATTTAAGGAAATTAAATTAAAACATATGACAAAAAAAATCATGCTGCATGAGGACTTTTGCATCATATGCATCATGATGTACAGGCTTGCTGGCAACCTGCCAGCCGAAGAGTAGTGTAATTTTACATGCTCTGTGAATAACTGACGTTGATGAAACTTCTATTTAATGTATTACACAATTAATTAACATGGAAACTGGGAAATGTTGCAGTTTTAAAGATTCAAAGTAACTGCTTTCAGTGTAAATTGTTAGATTAAATTTAAAAGTTACAAAAGAAATATTGTGATACTCTTTTCTAAGGTTTTGCATTGTGATCAGTTACATCACAGTGTTCAAGATGACCAGCCATAATACAACTTTCCTAAATGAAATCACTAGCCAAAGGCTTTTGCTTGTTTAAAGGCAGACTTATTGTTCAGGTGATGTTATACGGGACGATAGTGATCCCTCGCTTATCGCGAGACTTAGGTTCCAGAACCCACCGCGAAAAGTGAAAATCCGCGAAGTAGCAACCATGTAATTATAAAGTTATTTTTATACATTTGAAGCCTTTATAAACCCTCCCACACTCTTATAACCATTACCTGCACAGGTATACAGCATAAACCCTTTATATTCTTAGATATTGGGTCAGATTCATAGAAATTGTGCTGTATGTACAGTAAACACAGTTAACACGCTATACAAGTACTACACTACAGGTACTACATGGCGTAGCTGGTCCCTTCCTTTCACATATCCAAAAGTTTTACCTTTTTGGCGATCGTTAGCATCTTTCATTGGCGCTTGGGCATGGCCCGGTAGAAGTAGAAGGCACAGATCGCTTTTGAGATATAACGTAGGGCTTCACTACCCACAAAAAGCACAAAGATGAGCACAAAGGTTTACTGTTCACAGCGAAACACGTTGATGCTGAATGTGCAAGATGCGAGATGCTGGCTAACACAAAGCGCCGTGACGCTCTTCTTCGTTTAGTCAATCAGCCCCAGGATACTGTAATTAGCTGCGCGCTCTGATTGGGTAGCCGCTTAGCCATCGGCCAATAGCGTCACGTGTATGAAATCAACTGTGCGAACCCGGAAAATCAAACGAGGAAGCATGTACTCTACCAGAAATAAAAATACCAATTGCCCTGCAGAAGCCCACGAACCAGCGGAAAAGCCGCGATATATAATTTGACCAATTTAAATAAAACCCCCCGATAGAGTGAAGGCGTGAAATTTGATGCACGATATGGCGAGGGATCACTGCATTGTCATATCAAAGGGCTGTTTTCTTTTCTTTTTTTCTTTTTTTTTTTAATTTTTGTAACCACTCTATCTACTGAGCTGCAGTTAGTCTCAATGCAACACAGTGTATTAAAGAAATAATTCATTCTTGGTTGTGTGTACATTGCCAGCACGGTCGTTTAATTGAGATGGTGCACGTCTAACCTTGGATGTCTCTTAAGGTGGCAGCTCCTCCCACTCCGTCAGCCCCTGTGGCGGCTCCGAGCACCACTCCTGCTCCAGCTGCGGCTGCTAGGAAGGGCAGAGTGTTCGCAAGCCCTCTGGCTAAGAAACTGGCTGCTGAGAAAGGGATTGACCTCGCACAGGTTACTGGTGAGTGCCCAGGTTCACTACAGTGCTGCCACAGAATTCAGGACAGAAATGGTGGCTTTATAAGAATGAGTTTTCCCAAACACAAGCTCCAGCAGATTCCAAGCAGCTGTCTCTGTAATGTGTGCAGGCACTGGACCAGACGGGAGAGTGACCAAGAAAGACATCGAGAACTTTGTCCCAGCCAAGGCAGCTCCTGTGAGTCGAACAGCTTTGGCCATTCACTACACTTTTCTTTCTGAAAGTGGAATATATGAATAAGGAATGAATATGAAAAATGTGCTTGTTGTGTTTGCCAGTTTCAAGGTTTCACCCTATGGAGTATTACCGTAAGATCACGCTAGCAAGCAATAAAGTGACACGCAAGAATTCATTTTCCTTTTTTTCCTTTCTTTTTTTTTTTCTTTTTTCTTTTTCTTCCACTTCCCCACTCGCTTTCCTCACTTTGCTTCCTACCTGAAAAGTCTAGTCTAGTCTGCATTTATTGTTCGATGTGCAAAAATGGAAGAAAAAACCGTAACAACCGTGGCTTTATCCACAAGAAAAAAAAAAAACCTTTTTGTTGGTTTTGAGTTTTTAAGAGCCTCTGGTGAGCGTACCTAACTAATACAGTTAGTTAGCTAGCTAATATAAAGCTGCACACGTAACATGTAACTCAAACAACCAAGTTTGGCCACTGCTGCTGTTTCTCGTGGGAACTAAAATGCTAGATGGGAAACAACCGCAAGTGACGACGAGCCGTTGGTACATGGCCACAAGAGACGTACTACGAGTGAACAGTTTCTCTCTTGCTAGTGTGAGTGTAGGGTAAAACACATGCTCCTACATTTTGTCTGCTGTGAAGATAAGCAGTACATCTTCAGTTTGAAGCACAAGATGCATTAATTTGCCAGAAATTGTGCCTCACAATCTTCACGTTACATTTCCCCATATGCAACTTGCACTCAGGGGTGTAACTTTTATCTTAATTAGTAGTATTTCCAAATCATGGGTTTTTCAAATGATTGATTTTTGCTTTGCATGACAAGTGCTGCAAAAGTGGTACCATCTTCCAGAAGGCAAAAAAATACTCGACCACAGGCTAAAACACTATGTTGAATAATTATTATTATAATAGTGATGTTTTTCTTCGTATGTTGCCAGCCTTCTGTTGCTCCTGTAGCGCCCATGCCTGCTCGTGCGCCGGCAGCTCCAGCTGTGGCACCCGTACCCACCGGCACCTTCACTGACATCCCCATCGGCAACATCCGCAGAGTGAGTCTCCATTCAGCGTAGTGCCTCAGCTATGATCACGCTGACAGCGTTTAAGTGTTATTACACAGGAAAGTGCTACTGAGATGAGTGTCTGATCAACAGAGGCTCATGCATATTGATGAAAAAACTATCAAGGAGCTAGAGCTGACAGCAGAGTATCAGAGCATGAAATGAAAATGCATAATATTTAGTATGTTTAATGCATGTATAATTTTGGTCGTAAAAGAAACTCTTTCTACTAAAGCACTCCTGTATGCAGCTTCAGGATTAGCAACTGTAAATAGGCACCGATACCTCTGGGAGACTTTCAGGATGACCACAAAAGGAAGAAGCTACTAGAAACTAGAAAGAACCTGGTGTCATACACAGCAAATGTTCTCCTTAAAGTTCATATAATCACATACTTTATCATTAATATTATTATTATTATTATTATGACCATAAAATACCAAATTTCATACTCTGGTGTTGTAATAAATACAGCAACACTTTTTAATTCCACCCTTTTCCTACCTCTCTGCCCCTGGATTGATTTTGCTAATAAGGTGATTGCACAGAGGCTGATGCAGTCGAAGCAGACTATACCTCACTACTACTTGTCTGTGGATATCAACATGGACCAAGTTTTGGAACTCAGGAAAGAGCTCAACGAGGTGAGATGATGCTGCATGGTGTCTTAATGTCTATTTGAGATTTGTCATGTACAGTCGATCCTCTCATCTACGGACAGCACATTAACGGATATCGGATGCAACGGACAAAATGTGCTGGTCTGAATACATAATCCATTAGCCAGAATGTCCGGTATGAAAGTTTAAAAATCTCGGGTGTTGCCAACCAAGTCCTGTAGATCAGCAATTGACCGCTAGGGGCGGTGGCGTGCGTGCTACTAGTTGCTTACAAGCGTTGGTTGAGCTGTGGTCGTTGTGAAGCTATACTGGTTTTTTTTTTCTTCTTTTTTTTTTCTTTTCTGCGATTATTTGGTGTTTTTCACCTCAGTGTTTTCTCAATGTTCTTACCTATTTATATTGGTCGTTATGCTGCTTGTCATGTGTACAGTACTTGGGAAGCACTTTTATGGACCTTAGTGGTGTTTTTCCTTGGATTTCCATTATTTTACCTCCTCCCCCACACACACACTAAAACACTTCACATCATCAGACTATTCAAGTCAGCGGACAACCTCTCCCCCAATTAGTCCGTTAATGCGAGGATCAACTGTACATAACATTTTGCTGAAAGTGGGAGGAGTCTAAATGTACCTGGGGTTTTTTTTCCCCTCTTGGCATAATCAGGAGGTGAAAGCAGACAACATTAAACTGTCAGTGAATGACTTCATCATCAAGGCGTCAGCGCTGGCGTGTTTAAAGGTTCCAGAGGCCAATTCCTCCTGGATGGACACGGTTATCCGACAGTGAGTGACCTCATGATGCACTCATCACATAGTTACGTAGACACATGGGTGCTACCTTGAACAGTATTATGACATGGCATTGAACCTGTATAAAGAATTAAATGTTGAAAGCTTAAGCTTTTTTTTTAAGCCGTACTGATGAAATGCATGTAATTATAAGGCAAGACCAGGCATGCTGGATTACCACAGGTACCAATTATACTTGCAGTAACATGAGTGTTGTGTCTGGATGCAAATATCTGGCTCACGAATTAATCCAGTCTTGTGCATATGGTTACATTTGGTGCTTATATATGTGTTTATATATAGTGAAAAGATGATATCTGTTATGTCTGTTAATATAATAGTGTTATGATAACTAGATCCACAAAAGTGTATGTCTATCGCATTGATCCTTCAGATATTTCAGTTATGCTCCTCACCACAAGGGGGCAGCAGTGCTGTGTACATCATGGGTCACCAACCTTTTTGAAGCTGAGAGCTACTTCTTGAGTACCAATTAATGCGAAGGGCTACTAGTTCAACACACACTTATTCACTTATACACACTAATTATTATACCTTTAATTTGCTCAATTTACCTTTGTCATTTTCAAATTCACACCAATGCAAGTGTGATTAAAAAATAGCAACAAAAAAAATTAGATGCAGCTCACTGGTGAGTGGTGCTATGGTGAGCTATTTTTAGAACAGGCCCGCGGGCGACTCGTGGTCCTTGCGGGCGACCCGATGCCCGTGGGCACCATGTTGGTGACCCCTGGTGTACATAATACTGTAAGTACTAAATACTTAGTCTTTGCGGGGCAAGCTGATTATTAATTATACACACTTTCTTTCACTTACAGAAATCATGTGGTGGATGTTAGCGTTGCAGTCAGCACACCCAACGGTCTGATCACTCCTATTGTATTCAACGCTCATATTAAAGGCTTAGCAACTATCAGTAAAGATGTGGGTGCACTGGCTGCTAAGGCACGTGAAGGCAAGCTACAGCCACATGAATTCCAGGTGAGTATAACACTTCAAACATTTTATTTGTACAACGTCAGCTACGTGTGTATATGGATCTGAAGAGTAAGGGCAGGGTAGATGTTCAGATGTATCTATTAGGGTGTTTTCACACTTGGCCCAAATATCTGAGTCTGCACCCAGGATCAGTTCTGGGCTTGTCTTGGGGAGGGGCCAATAATTACGCACAGAAGTCGTCCATGGCTCGTTCGCAAAATGGGAGGTACAGTGGTACCTCAGTACTCAAACTCACAAGGACCCGAATTTCTTAAAAGTCGAACAAACCAGGTCGAAAAAAAATGACTTGAACTCGATCTGAATCTCAGAAGTTGAACCATGAATTCCGACCTAAGAAAACTTGTATGCGCGGGGAAATGCATCACACGGCACTCAGCAGAAACAAAGGGTAACACTTCAGTCTCACATTCGCTGTAATAGCATCATTTGTTGGTGATGGTGCTTTTTTTTTTATTGAAAATATCAGGTAATACACTCTACTTTATCATTTTGGTAGCCATTGCACACCAAAAAGTTACGAATACAGAATAATAATAAAAATAAACAATGGACCGCATGACTCAAGGTAGTAGTGCCGTGTCTGGGTTCATGAAAAAGGTGTCATTGGGTTTTTAACTTTACCCTGTCAGAGCAGTGAGGTGACACAATCCAGACTGCAGTCAGACGTAAAATCCATTTCAGGCTTTATTTAGGCTCCAGGCAGAAGTACATGAGATGGCAGACAAACTCATAGTTGAAGAATAGGCAGGCAAGGAACAGACTTTAATCATAAACCAAATAACAAGCTCGCGCCTGTAGGGAATCCTCGCGCATGCGCACGCATCGGCATGGCTGAGAGTAACAAACAGGTGTGTGTGCGCGCGGTTTACATGACACACATTGGATACATTTATTTTCTTACTTTACAAATGAATGTTTTGATAAATATGCTTAGATGTGTTTAGTATGTGCTCTTCTTGTTTTAAATGCTAAAAAAATATTTCGGTGTAATTTTTTGCAGCCAGGAATGAATGAATTGGTTTCCCATTATTTCCTATGGGGAAAATGCGAGCAGAACTCGAACTTTTTAGGATTCGAACACGCGCTCGGGACGGATTAAGTTCGAGTACTGAGGTACTACTGTACTAGATTTAGCTGTTTGATGCATTTTATTATTTTCTGATGAACAGCTCTTTTATGATGCATGCCATGCCATCATGCAAGAACACCATATAAACAAGAAGCTGGTGTCAACTTAAGAACGTTTTTATAGCCATGCAGGCTGGCACAGGAAGCGATGCATTCAGTGCAAGAACTCACATGATGTATGAGAGAATTGTACAGCTCCAGTCCAATGAAAGTCTGGCTTATTTATCCGTAAGGCATTCTGTGTCCTCCGCTGAGCACAGCACCACTTTAGTGAAACTTGACACTGGAAGTAGCTTGACAATGGCTTTAGTGCTGCCGCGATTAGTCGACGTAATCGACCATGAAAATTAGTCGACGTCAATTTTATTGGTCGACTAGTCGC
>JAQMCW010000011.1:8373047-8384630 GCA_030068335.1 Chrysichthys cranchii
CCGACCCACTGCTCTTGACCTGCTCCCACTGCCCCTTACACGCTGCCCCCCTGACCCACTACCCCTTACTCACTGCTCCCTTTACCCGCTGCTCCTGACCCGCTCCCACTGCCCCTGACCCAGTGATCCTGACCCAGTGATCCTCCTGCAGCTCCTTTTGCCCCTCCAGACCCACCTGATCAATCCTGTGACTGCGTGGTGGGTGCCTGCCTGGTGGGTGACTCGGTGACACTGTGTGTTGGTGACACACGTTCTGCTGTTGTGGAGGATCCCAGATGATTCCCATAAAAACCCAGCCCAAGTCTCCCCCTCCCCTGGATACTGTAGATTTGCTCTGAGGAACCGCTTGTGTAATCGTAAAGATTCAGGACGCTATGTCCAGCAGATCCAGAACACTCCCTTCATACACTCAGTACCCTGCGACACCTGTCTACTGTAATGTGTTTATCGTTCTACTTTTCAGTGTCGCACCGAACAGGATGGGAGCCTGTTTGATTCTGGTTCCTCTTTAGGTTTACGTCTTTTATCTCAGGAAAGTTTTCCTCACCATTGTTGCCAATGGCTTGCTCATCTGGGCGCACACACGCACACACATACCTTCTGCCGTTTAATCCTGTTCAGGGTTGCAGGGGGAAGCAGGAGTCAATCCCAACGTAGCCAGTTAGCCTAATTCCTCTGTACATGTCTTTGGACTGTGGGAGGAAACCAGAGTACCTGGGGAGAACATGCAAACTCCACACAGAAAGACGCCCAGGTCGACCCCAGGGATTGAACCCAGGACCTTCTTGCTGTGAAATGACAGTGCTGACCACCACACCCCCATGCCTCCCGGCTCATCTGGGCTTTAAATCATTATTTGTATTTCTGTAAATGCGGAAATGCAGTTTTCTGCTTTGTAGGTGCTAGGGCTCCTTTTGCTCTCTAAACAGCACCAGTTCTTCATGGAATGGATCATGCAAGATGTCAGAAATGCTTCTTTGAGATTCAGGTCCATGCTGACATGCGTGCATCACATAGTCATGCTGAGAGTCTCCCGTTCTACCGCGTCCCAAAAGCGTTCTATTGGATTCAGATCCTGGTGACTGAGAAGACCACTGAGGAACTTTGAACTCATTGTCCTGTTCATGAAATCAGTTTGAGACAACTTTTACTTTGTGAAATGGTGCGTTATCGTGCTGGAAGTAGCCACTAGTGGATGAGAAAAGTGTGGAGATGAGGGGAAGCACATGGTTGGTAACAACACTCAAACAGGCTGTGGCATTCACGTGATGGTTAATTGGTATTAACAGGCCTAAAGTGTGCCAAGAAAACATTCCCCACACCATTACAGCACCTCCACCAGTTGGACTGTTGACACAAGGCAGGTTGGGTTCAGGGATTCACTCTGCGGTGCCTGATTCTGACTCTGCTATCTGTGTGCCTCAGAAAAAAAAAATCAAGATTCACCAGAGCAGGATGTGTTTTTCCAGCCTTGAACTGTCCAGTTCTTGAAAGCATGTGTCCACTGCAGCTTTCTGTTCTTGGCTGACAGATGTGGAACCTGAGGTGGTTGTCTGCATTTTGTAGCCAATCCACCTCGACGTTGAATGGGGTTGCGCATTCTGAGATGTTTTTCTGCTCAACACAGTTGTACAGAGTGTTTGAGTTGCTATAGCCTTTCTGCCAGCTAACCAACCATTTTGGTTGTTCTTCACTGACGGTTCTCTTCAACGAGGCATTTCTGTCCACAGAACTATATCTCACTGGTTTTTTTTTTTTTTTTTTTTTTTTCTCTCTCTCTCTCTCTCTCTCTCTCTCTTAATTGCACCGTTCTGTGTAACTTCTAGAGACTCTTGTGTACCAAAGTTCCCAAAGATCATCAGTTAGAGAAATCCTCGAACCAGCCCAACCAGCAATCATGCCACAGTCACAACCACTCGGATCCTGTTTTTTCCTCCTACAAGATTGATGTGAACGTTATCCGAAGCTGCTAGCTCCCATCTGCATTAACTGATGCATTGCACCGCGGCTGTACGATTGGGCGATTAGAGCCGCACGGATGTACAGGTGTTCCTAAAAAAGTGCTTAGTGACTGCGCATATGTGTTTATGCATACATATTAACTCACAATCTGTCTTTGTCTTTCTCCTCAGGCACAAAGAGAAGGATCCAGAGTTTGTAGTCCTCTGTAAGGACCTCTCAGCGTCCGACGCGTTGTGCACTCAGGCGTGGACACTGTGGGAGTCGATGGGCAGAACGGCAGAAAAAGTCACTGTACGTGTTCATCCTTCACTCGTGTTGAACCTGAACAGTGTGTTCATGTGCGTTTGTCGAAGTTAGTCTTACACGGTTTCTATTCATCCCAGTAACGTCGATGTTTTCATAACGCAGGAATCGAACAAGCAGCTCTGGGGAGCATGCGTGTACATTTCAGCCGTGGACTCGGACGACGTCACGTTCACCTTCACGGGATTTCAGAAGGCTGTCGGTTTGAGGTAGGAAATAAAGAGAGGAGTAAGATCACAGAGGGCTGAAGGACCTGGCAAAGGGATGTGGAATTAAAAACAAACAGTTTCTGGAATGAAAGTTGTCTAAATACTGACTTTATAAGCAACACCGGCACTGTGTGGTCTGACAGGAACCAACAAAAAAAATGAAGGGTAAAAAGGGTGCGTGTTAAGATAAACATTGTAATGTTTATTATTTGGGAGGGAAAAAATTGCATGGTGTTGATGTCAGAAGTTTTGGTCCAAAATAATAACACAAATAACAAAAGTCCTTATTCGACACAAGCGTTCTGGAGCAGGAGTCAAGCAGCAGGTATTCTGGACGACAGCGACAGCCACATTCCAAGTACACTGTCCAACTGATTAAAACAAAAACCTGAATTGTCGTAAAGATTGTGATTTGTGACCCAGCAAAATAAACGAGATAATGATGAGAATCTCTATACATTTTTCTCTCGTCGTATCGCGCAGCCGTCGATGCTCCCGGGGTTTGAACTGAATCAAGAGCTTCTTCCTAAGCGTGATGATTTCCTCACAGCATCCAAGTCCAACAATCTCATTTCTAATTTGTGTAAAGTTTAGAGCTGTCGTCTGATAAACCATGTTTCTGCTGTTTGTTTCCTCTGTAGCATGAAGCAGTTTTTCACCCTGGTACGAAAGCTGGATGAAAACGTGGACACGATAAGCCCGAAAGTAAACTCTGCGGTGACGAGGCTGGAGAAGAAATACGAGGTGTCCCTGGCTCTCTATCAGAGATTTGTCAAGTAAGCACCCCCCTATTTATTCATTTTTTGTTATCTATAGCATAAAGGATGAATACAGGTGTTGAGTTTTTTTTTGTCAGGAATAAAGGACAGTGGGTCATGCTGTTATAGGAAAATAATCAATGATGGTGTGGTGTGATGCGGTACGAATCGGTGTCCAGGACCAAGGTTATTGTTTTTCTGTAACGGCTGACCTCAAAGTACAGCGGTACCTCGGTTTTTGTCGGTTTCAGTTTTTGTTGTTGTTTTTTTCCGCAAAAAATATGTCTCGATTTTCAGCGGTTGCCTTGGATTTTGTTGGATTTCGCTGCTGATTTTGCGAAATCAACGACTAAACAAAGTGCGACCCATGCACTCTCCTGCTCAGTGTGGCGTTGTTTCTCATTGTGTGAGCATCACCCCGCGCGTCTAGTCAAACAATTCCATTGCTATCCAGTGTTTTTGTGCTTTTTTATTTATTTGTTTGTTTGTTTGTTTTATTGATTGCGAGTGCTAATACTACAATTACATGTGAGTATACAGTACATATTCGGTGTAATGTGTTTATTTCAGTATGTATTTTGGAGTGTCTAGAACTAACTAATTGGATTTACATTTGATTCATATGGAAATAACTGCCTCGGGTTTTTATCAGTTTCAGATTTCACCAATTGTTTTCGGACGGATTACTGATGAAAACTAAGCTTCCACTGTATTTTATTCCTCGTACACCAGAGAATAATTCAGTTATTTCATAATGAACTCAGAAAGGCTTGCTTATGAAGGGCAATTTAATTGTTCCTGTATTTCCTAATTTCCTTAAAAGATCATTGCTCGAGTTGTTTTTAGGTATCGACCGTCCTTAGTCTCGATACGTGATCGGTCATATGATGCGTTGAAAATTGGTTTTGAACGGTCGACCGTTCGTTGTGTTAACATCAATGTCGAGATGTGCGGATCTCTTCACTTGAGTCCTTTTCCAGCTTTGTCCAGCCGTTTACTGTCGAGAGCAGAGCACTGATTTGAACGTTCACACAGAGTTTGCTGACTCGGTGTTTTGTGGTGTGCTAAACGCTGAGTGTGTTGCTCATGAAGGAACCCTAACCAGCTTATGAAAGCGGTTTATGTAAACAGTCAGGAGTGGGAAGTTGGGTTTTTTTTTCCCATGAAATTAGGAGATTTCTTTTTTTTTTTTTTTTTTCTTTTTTTCTTTTTTTTTCCCTTCTTGAACATTTTTGAGACCTGATAATTTGTTTGATTGATCACAAACAAATGACTTTGACTTTTCTTTTTTTTTTTTATAAACACATTGTGGCAGTAACCACATGATATAAATATTAGAAGTGAACATTTTAAGTGTTCAGTGTCTTTTAGAATGAAATACAATGCATGTACAACAATATATAGGTTTGCTAACAGCAGCAGTGTTTTGTTAACAATCCTGTATTTGAAACACGTCCAGGGGTTTGGAGTGAAATGGCCTTTCTACTATCTGGTACTATCCTGAGCCAGGGGGTCCACGATTTACGGTGGAGTTCCGTTCCTACGGGTCGACGTAACACGATTTTCGCCGTTAGTCGGAACTCACGCACTGTACAACACAGTATAATGTTAAAACAGTCGAAAGCGCCGTAGGTCGATGACGCCGTAAACCGAAGACTCCCTGTATTCAAGGACTTTTTTTTGTAAAATTTTGTTCGATCAATATACAATATTGAATTTATCAATCCATATATGTGTGCGTATAAGAGTCGTGTCCACGCAGTGTTTTTTTTCCCTCCCTTTAATAGAAAAGCACCGACACGTGTGGGACGCTTTAGGTGTGTGTCCATATAGCCTGTTTGTTTGGCAGAAGCAGCGCTGGCTTCATCAGAGCACTTAACTGAGGGGGGGCAGCAATACCTGTTGGTTTTGTTACTATGACAACAACATCTTGCAGAAAACATATCACCGGTAACCCCCATATGATTGGTTGCCAAAAAAGGAGCAGCAGCCAAAAGTTCTGAAAAGTTCACCGGGTTTAAACTCAGAGCTCTCTCAGCGGCTGAACAAAAACGACGAGGCGCAACTTCCCTATGTGTGCACGATCCTTAATCTTCATCCTTAATCTTCTCAAAACAGTTACATTCATTTTAAAACACTTGTGTTGAGCAAATCCTCAATTTCATAAATCTAAAGTAAGTACAAAAATCTGAAATAAATAATTCATAATTCCTGCTAAAAAAAAACAACAAAAAACAAAGAAAGCATTGCGATTCTGTATGTACGGTTCCACAGCTGCTCTCGACAGCAAATCTGTGGTAAACACACAGTGCGTTACTGAAGCTCACCTAACTTGGTGCAACATTTCTTGTACGTTTGCTGCAAAGCCGTTGGTGAGGAATATTCCCTTGCTGGGATGGTGCACCTGAAGTCCCTCCTGTTCCACCCTCTGGGGAGGCATCACGCCCTGAGCTACCAAAACCCTGTCTGTTTCTCTGTAATTACACTCGGCCGCTTGCTTTTGTCATCACACACAGTGTCACTTGCGTGTGGTTGCCTGTGTAACACTGCAAGTTTTAATATTTATTTATTTATTTTGGCTTGTTGGTTAACAGGTTCCCTTTTTTGCTTCACATCAGTGTTGTCAGACTGGTGCAATATCTAACACTTCTCATATGTGCCCAGGGGGGTGCCTTTACACCCGTGCTATGTTTAAACCAGTTGTGAAGTTGACCTGCAGAAGCAAGTGACCGTCTTGATGATGATTGATTTTTATTTATTAATTATTTTTATTTTTCCTCCAGAACATGTGCCAAAATCTATAGCATGCCTGAAGAAGTTAAGTAAGTAAACTCCTTAATGAATCCATGCACTTACAGCTCTACTTGCATGCATACGTATGGCACACCGCCTGAGTTAAGCTCTTCTGTGTCAGTAACTGATTTCTCCCCTCACTCAGGAGACAGGAGCTTTTGCGCTGTAGCTGGATCTTATTCCTCTTGGCTAAAGGTGGGAAAAGAACTTTGTCCAGATCAATACTTAAGTGCATGTATAGACTATGTAAGGGACTGCCAACACACACACACACACACCCCAGATCTTTTTCACAGTTTCTGTCACGTTCATCATTGGAATGGGATAGCTGTAAATCCAGATGATGTTTGGGTCATGTCTCGTTCTCAGCACATCACTGACTCTTGTGTGGTAGTCTCGTATGGCAGATCCAGTTAAAAATTCAGTCGTTAATTTGTCTTCATTCAGCAGCCATATTTAGTCAGAATCACACATGCTTCATGTTCAGTATGCGTACTCATTGCTCGCTGTATATTTGCGCTTGTGCCTATATAGTGTTCAGTGAAAGACCGGAGGCTCGAGTGACACGAGGGACTTTTAAGCCAAAAAGTTCAACAACTGCATATTTAAGTAGAATTAAAAAAAATGAGAACTTTTTAAAAATTATTATTGGTATTATTGTATTTTTTCTTTCTTTCTTTCATATTTCTCAACATTTATAGTGTGTTTTTGTTTTGTTTTTTTTAAGTACGAACGACAGTCTTACAGTATGTATCTCTGCGCGTGTGGTTGTGCAGGAAGTGTTCTGCAGATGGAGGACGACCTGGTGATAGCCTTCCAGTTACTTTTGTGTGTTCTCGAGTTCTACATCAAGCGCTGCCCGTCCTCTCTCCTCCAGCCACTCTACAGTAAGCGAGTTCCCCTTCATCCTCCGTTACCAGAACCGATATTTATTTATTTATTTTTATTCCTGTAGAGGCCATCTGTAATGAAGCTGTGTGAGCCCCGAATCACCTCCTCTCTGCACTCTTTGCAATCAGAGTCGGCACTCAGCGAGACGCCACAGAGCCCCCCCACTCGGACCTCGAGGCGGAACAAGGCCAGGCCCCGGCCTTCGGAGCTGGACGCGCAGTTGCTGGAGACGCTGTGTAAGGAGAGCGACTGCAGCGTAGATGAGGTCAGAAGATCTGCGTGCGTCTCTTGACCCTAGCGCATAGTATTTAAATGAGGTCATGTGAGGATGGTATAATGAGGAAGTGTGCACAGCTTCAAGGGTTTTGTTTGGGGGGGGGAATCAGTGTTTCTGTTTTTCTCTGGGTATCACAAGCAATGTTTTGCCATACCAAGAAATGATCTTTGTTTCCTGTTTATGACGAGAGGTTACAAATGGAAAAAGAGAAAAGACTAAAGATAAAGCCAGAAGTAGGACACCAGTCAGGGCGTCCTCTCACTAGCCTGTCCATGCAGCTCCCGTGAGCGTTTGTCACCAAAAGACAAGATCGCCTGACCAGCCTGATTACTCCGACCTGCTCCAGGCTGTGAACCCAATCGGCATCACGTGCACTTTCGAATTCATTGGAGAATATTTTGAGTAATAACTGGATCTCACGCTCACCTTAGTGATGTTTGCAGATTGTGCTCAGTTTGTAAAGCTGCAAATTCCTCCCGCAGTGTCGGCTGCATTCGTGAAAATCTTCTTAAGCACGAAATGCGACTTGCAGAAAATCACCGCGTTGCGAAATTAATGCCCAAAAGAATACAAACGAATAATAAAACTATGGAAAGAGGCTGCTGGTTTACATGCGAGCGCCGATACAAATCCAAAAACACTAAACTAAAACAGCGCCGACAAGAGTGCGTACAGTACCCTGTGCATTTGAGACCCAGAACAGAGCGCACACCTCTCATGGCCCTGCTTTCCTCGAGAAGCGTATACAGTGAACCGCTACGTTCTGACGGCGTGGTCACGGTGAGGTCACTTCCTGTTTACAGCCCGTTTACTAGCGGAAGCGGCGTACAATGCCACTGTGTATTCATCCGCTGATAAAATACAGTGCATACCGTTTTATTTCAATTTATATGCTCTTTTAATGTTTGAATTAACATTTTTTAAGATATATATATATAATTTTATATTCCAGCCAAAAAATTCCGCGAATCAAAGTTTGAAAATCTGCGATGCACTGAACCCACGATAGGTGAACCGCGATATTGCGGGGGTTCACTGTACACTTTTCTCTGGTGTGCTGCATTTCAAATGCATGCAGTGTTTTTATCAGCACTTTGGTCAGTGGTATTTTTGCTCGGCTTTGCTTTATTCTGCCTGCTTTTGAGGTCTGTTTTACTCACTTTAATGTCTTTGCACTCATATAAAAGAAGGTGATCTCACTCCATATCATGCAAAGAAAGAGACTTTCTTCAGTTTAGAAACTTGTATCGTGATGACGTAAGCGCCCCGGGGGTGAACTGTATAGTGCAGTCTGAGTGCGGACGAGTGGGAGAGGTTTAGCCAGTTGAACCTAGCGTGAGGACAAATTAAATCCACCTAGTAAAAGAAAAAAACCAAAACAAAACTCGCTGCTAATCAGATCACACCTCGCCTGATGTGTGTAGGGCAGCAGACAGAAGTTCTATAGTTTAGAATAGTTGCACCCCAAAGGTGTATGGCATGACCGTGAAGCTTATGTTTAAACAAAACCGCATTCCAGGTTAAACCTTTTGTTTTGCAGACGTCACCGAGGAGAATGATTTGTTGTCCACCGGCCAGATGAAATAAAAACAAATAGTGTGGACATGGAATCTGCTTGTTCTGGGCCTCTGGACTACAGATTTGTCCACATTTTCTTTGTTGTCAAAGTCAGCTTTTCTTTTCGTATCTCGGGTTTATAAGCTGGCGCATGCAGCGAACTGTAATATCACTGGTCATCACCTTCATGTAATTACAGGTGAAAAACTTCTACCAAAGCAGTTTCTGTGCCTTCCTGGACTCCATGGGCCTGTCAGGATCACAGGAGCTTCCCGAAGTAAGTTGCGTCCTGCTTCAGGCAGTGCTCCGTATCTTAAATGGAGGTCTGTGAGATTTTAGTGAGCAATTACGAGGAGATTTACATCATGTTAAACTGACACTAGTTCAGTGTAGCATTGTAACCGAAGATAAAAATGGGTCTGTTTTTCGGGACGTTCACTGGTGGGTGATGTGGTGAGTCACTTTTAACTGTGGATTTTCTGCCTCTGAAGCTCCTGCAAAGCCGAACAACTTCCTCATCAGCAAAGTTAAACAGTACATTTCATTTTTATCATAATAAATCTAATTTAAATCATAAGCGAAGGAAGGTTACTCACCAGTACTGGGTAATATCTGGATGAATGGTACCCGTAACCCCACTTCACATCACACCACACAGTTATTGATTCAGTTATGTGTGATGATAGGAAAATGATATTTAAGCCTGTTTTCTGTAGTGTGTCCTGCATTTTTGTTTCCGTCAAAGATTGAGTGTCTCATTTAATTTAAAGATGCGAGTATGATCTTTCTTTTGGAGCGCTACTTTCATTTCTTTTTTCCGTTCAAGTGCGTTCATGGAAAAGCTGCTTAATAATGAAGTCTGACAAATGCTGAGGATTTAGTTTTCCCCCTCTGTTTTTTAATAGAGCAAGCATCTGGCCTGCCTTTGAGCATCTGTATCGCTCTGAAATGAATCCTGTAAAAGCCTATGATGTGCACTGAGCCTGAAGTCAATATTAGCTTTGAGCTGAGCTCCTGGGCGCTTGCACCTGATGATTGAAATGCTACGAAAGTCAACAAGTCTGCATTATCAGACGTTTGATTACATTGCGTGTTTATATAGCCTCAGGTCTTTTTATGAGAATTGGGAATATTGTTGCTGGTGCAACAAAATATAATTGAACGTAAAAGCCTTCTTTTGCTTTAGAGTCTATTTGCACAGTGTTTAAAAGTTGCTTGTCTTCTCTTTTATAGGTGGAAACTCTATCCAAAAGTTATGAACAGCTCTACCATAAAAGCAAGGACTTTGACGCACGACTGTTTTTAGTTGACGACGAGACCCTCAGCCCGGTCAAGGCGGACGTGTATGTAGCGCACAATCCATCCAGATCGATCCAAACAATTAATCTGCTTTCGTAGCAAGAGTGAAATGAAAGCTCGCTTCTGTCCGTTCATGTCTGTGTACATTTTTCTTCTAGCACAAAAGTCGAAATGACTCCTAGAAAGAATCCGTGTGGAGAGGAGATTGTCTCCGTTCCACCACAGACCCCAATCAGGTAGGAAAGCTTCATGGATCGGACGCTAATACGGATAAATGAGAAATGCAGTAATGTGAACCACATCAATGCCACATTTCTTATCCCTAACATGTAACTTGGTTGAGTAAAGGCTGAAAAATACAGTGGATTAATAAGAATTAATATGTTGAAATGAAAGATTTTGGTATTCTTCCTCAATGGTTGGTTTCAGTGTTTTTAGTAATAACAGGAAAGTGCGGTTTCTTTATCTGTACCAATGAGAGCAAGGGATGGTTTGAAAAGTGTGGGGGATGAGGCAAAGCCAAAATCGTACTTGCTGCAGCTACTGAGGTGTAGGGATGTGAATTGCTGAGGTTTTCATGATACGGATGCTCTTTTGGATTCTCCTCATCAGTTGGGGGATTATTAGCCTGCCTAATAACACATGAACATGTTAGAATATATTACAGTGCTTCTTTTCTTAAAAGGATTTACAGTGTAACCTTGGGTTGCGAGCATAATCCGTTCCGGAGATGTGCTTGTAATCCAAATCACTCGTATATCAAAGCAGGTTTCCCCATAAGAAATAATGGAAACTCAGATAATTCGTTCCACAACCCAGAAATATTTATATCAAAATTATTAATACAAAAATATAAAGTAAATATACATAAAACAAAATAACCTGCACTTTAGCTTTGAAAAGAATCATGGCTGGTGTGAGAGAGACGAGAGAGTGCCAGAAACAGGAATATCAAAGGCTACAACAAAGACATGGAAACTGGAGTACAAACAGGAGTCAAAACAAGGTAAATGCTAGAACATACCTTGGCAATAGTGTGCGAAAACGCAAACTTGGCGTTCATAAGTCAGTCTATTTAGTGTCTATATAATTAGTCCTAATGCAGAACACCTGTAGTATCCCAAGTGACATGCGAACAAGGCACAAGTCTATTCTATGAGTCCTCCAGCATGAACCACTATTGGGAGTGCCCGAAACGGGTGTGCTGCATGTGCGCTTTGCGCGGGCAGGTCCATGACCGAGAGAGGAGGAGGAGGAGGAGGAGGATTGTGTGTTACTTTCACTACAACTCACAGAATCACTGCAGTCTGTCGGCTCACTGGAATCTTTTTATTTTCGTGCGACTTTAACAAGGAAACTATCCAATGATGGCTGCTTTGGCCTCCTTTTGAGGATTTTGCGGAAATGCGACATTGCATTGTCATTAAACAGATGAGTGACACACACACTAACTGTATATGCTAGCGCGGAAGCCACAATCCTGCAGTGAGTGAGAGAGACAAGTTATGATCACGTGAGGCTCGGCAGATGAATA
>JAQMCW010000011.1:8400834-8413467 GCA_030068335.1 Chrysichthys cranchii
GAACACACTTAGAAAAGTAAACAACTTCCGTAAGATATATCTTAAAAGTCTTCTTAGCGCGCTAAGAGTGAACGTTATTGGGAAACCGGGCCTTGTTCATTATATACAGTGCCTTGCAAAAGTATTCACCCCCCTTGGCATTTTTCATGTTTTGTTGCCTCACAACCTGGAATTAAATTGGATTTTTTGAGAGTTTGCACCATTTCAATTACAGAACATGCCTACAACTTGATGTATACGAATAGGACAAAATAACAGAAAACTTCAGTGTGCATAACTGTTCACCCCGCCTAAAGTTAGTGCTTTGTAGAGCCACCTTTTGCGGCAATTACAGCTGCAAGTTGCTTTGGATAAGTCTCTATGATCTTGCCACATCTTGCCACTGGGATTTTTGCCCATTCCTCAAGGCAAAATTGCTCCAGCTTCTTCATGTTGGATGGTTTTTGCTTGTGAACAACAATCTTCAAGACTGACCACAGATTTTCAATTGGATTGAGGTCTGGACTTTGACTAGGCTATTCTAACACATTTAAATGTTTCCCCTTAAACCACTTGTGTTGCTTGAGCAGTATGCTTTGGGTTATTGTCCTGCTGGAAGGTGAACCTCCGTCCCAGTCTCAAATCACAGGCGGACTGACACAGGTTTTGCTCAAGAATATCCCTGTATTTAGCACCATCCATCTTTCCCTTGACTCCCTCGACCAGTTTCCCAGTCCCTGCTGCTGAAAAACATCCCCACAGCATGATGCTGCCACCACCATGTTTCACTGTGCTGATGGTGTTCTGGGGGTGATGGGATGTGTTGGGTTTGCGCCAGATGTAGCATTTTCCTCGGTGGTCAAAAAGTTCAATTTTAGTCTCATCTGACCAGAGCACCTTCCTCCATACTTAATTGTTGCAGCAGGACCTTTTAGGGGCTTCCTGGCAAAGGGGGTGAATACATATGCACATGCCAATTTTCAGGGGTTTTTTTAAATTATTTTTTATATGTACTTTTCTCATTTCACTTCACCAACTTGGACTACTTTGTGGATCACATAAAATAAGATTAAGAAACATTTAAATTGCAGATTGTGAAGCAACAAAATATTTAAAAAAAAAATACTGAGGAGGATGAATACTTTTGCAAGGCACTGTACTAGCCCCGTTTGGTGCTAAATATGCTTGTTTAGGTGCTTTTTTTTTTTTTTTTTTAACCTCAAACTTTCAGCGAGTTTCCTGTCTCACGTATCACACATGATAGTTGCTGATGTCTCTTACTTGTAAAGGTTTTGGTGCTGATCCACATCCTGTTTCTCAGCAACCTCCTTTGATGTGATGCAGACTTGTCAGGTTTTAGATAAAAAAACAAAACAAACACTCAATCGGGATGATTAGCGGTTCAGTGAATCTGCGTAAAGCGAATTTAGCATCGTCATATGGGAAAGGATTGGAGTGTTTTAACTTGCAAACATTCTTATATGCATTGTCATCACGATACTCAGGAAAGTTCTGAGCAAAAGGATGTGTGAGATCAGTCAGCCCCTTAGTATTTTGTCGGGAAAACTTTTGCATGTGAGTACTAGTCTGGACTGCTCAGAGCAAACTGAAACAGTGTTCATGTCGTACACATAAGCATGACTGTAGGGGTGTGCGTTTGTGAGTGCGATCCCACATGACCCGATTAAATGGTGCAGGAGTGGACGCTCAGATATGAAGTTCATGACAATAAAAGGCCATTTTGATTAACATGTGAGTGTATTGGGGTCTCATGTGGTGCTGTGTGATGCAATAACTGTTCACTCGCTTATTCATCTTTAGTAACTGTTGTATTACAACAGTTGACCATTGTTCTGAGCTGGGTCATTGTGCTTTACATGTCCTTACATTCATCTTTTTGCAACTCTATAGTTTTAGAAACCTCAATCTTTCTGTTTGTGCCTTTATTTCGCCCACGAGTAAGCTTCTTGCATTTTAAAGTCTAATTACCCCCTAAAGAGAAAGAGGCGAAAATCACATTTAAAGATTTCAATTCCGTTACACTAAGATGCAACCAGGCCCGTATTAAGACAATGTGGTGCCCCTGGGCACTATACCTCACAGGTACCCCAACGTCCCCCAACCTTACCCCTGTCTTCCTGTCAAAAATAGCAATAACAAGGGCATTTCTCATATGTAATTTACTAACTACATTGGGTCTACATTTATCCAAGTACATGTAGGCAAATGAGCAGTGAGCACAATATTCAAAATTCTCAATTGAATTCAGAAAGCACAGCACTCAATTTCAAGTTCCTCGCTCCAGTCTCCCCCAAGAAGAGTATCCTCGTTCGCCTGGTGGTCATCGCCGACGCCTTGGCTAACATTAGCAGTAAGGGCTGCTGCAGCTTCTCCCCCGCTAGCGCTAGCAGCACCATCTCCCCCGCTAGTGTTACCGTCTTCACTAGCTTCAGCTTCAGCGCTGCTAGTGACCGCAGGTCCTGATGTTCTTACAAAATAATGATCAATCGCTGGAACATTTTGAATCATGGCTAGATGTCTAGAGTCCTTGTCTTTTTTCTTTTTCTCTTTGCACAACCACTCAATTGATGTCTGTCCATTTTTCATTCATTTTCTGTAACGGTTTTAAAAAATGGTACATTTGCGCATACATGTGGACTGACTCAACTCTGACAGATTGGGGAGGGGGAATGAATGGTCATGTAATCTTGATTTGATTATTATTATTATTATTATCATTATTATTATTATTATTATTATTAATGGTTGGTGCCACTGGATAATCCGGGCCTGGATGCAACAGTACTTTGATTGTCTAAAAGTAACAATACAGTATATTGATTTGCAATTAGGTATGAAAGAAATAAGATGTACAAAAGATATTGTTCTGTATAATTGATATTACAAAAATGTAAAACTTTTGCAATGGAAAATGGTATTATTGTAGCTCATCACCACTGTCTAATGGTCACTCGGTGTTTAACCAGATCACTGACAGCTCTTATACCATCCTCTGGTTAAGCTCTGTTTAACCCTGTTATACCACACATGACAGACATTTTGTCAGCTTGTTTTGTATCTCATCACAAACAGAATTAACACAGATTTTTTGCTAGTCCATTTCGCCGCAAGTTCAGATGATTGGACGTTATTTAGAAAAGCACACTGTTGTATGTATAAGGTCCCACAATTCATCCTGCATGTCAAACCAAGAACCAAGCCATGAACTCAAGCCAAGGAACTCTTGGAAGGCTTCTGCAATCAAATTGTGACAAGATATAGATTTGGACAAACGTATAGAGCCGTAAAGTTTTGAAGGAGCACAGTGGGCACCATCATTGTGAATGGGAGGTAGTTTGGATCCATTACATTACCGTCATTTGGCAGTCGCTCTTACCCACAGCGACTTACATTTATTTCATTTATACAACTGAGCAGTTGAGGGTCAAGGGCCTTGCTCAAGGGCCCAGCAGTGGCAGCTTAGTGGTGCTTGGATTTGAACTCCCGACCCTTCAATCAGTAGTCCAACGTCTTAACCCTCTGAGCTACCCCTACCCCAGAGCAAGAAGGGTCTTGGTCAGGACCGAGGGGGACCAGGATACAGAACTTCAGAAGTCTCCCTCAGAGATGAGCGAGCCAGGCAGAAGGATGACTATCTCATTGGGCGTTCATGAAGAAAAGGATTCTTTGGGCTGATGAGAGAGAGATTGAACTGTTTGGGCTGAACTCCAAGAATGTGTTAAAACCCAAGATGTGCTCATGAAGCATAGTGGTAGCATCATGCCACGGTGGGGGTTTTCAGCACCAGGGATGGGGAGTCTGGTCAGAATTGCGGGAAGGATTAATACAGTCAAATATACAGAGAGGTCTTTAGAAGTCTGACGTTGTGTTTTCCAGAGTATGCCCAAGTTCAGACCATTTGTCAGCTTTCAGCATGACAAAGACCCAAGGCATGTGTTTAAAACAACGCTGGAGTGGCTTTGGGACAAGTCTGGGACAAGCCTATTTTTGAGTGCCCAGATGTTAACTCCATAGACTTAAAATGCCCATCTAATGTGATTGAGCTCGAGAAAAAAAAAAAATGACATGAAGAATGTGATGAACCACAAAGTTCCTGATATGCAAAGCTTGTGGAGGCTTAGCCAAGAAGTTTCAAAGCAGTAAATGGTGCCAAAGGTGCTTTGACAAAGTCCTGACAAATAATTGCTCTTACTATTAATCTTATTGACAGATTTCAGTTGTTCATTTTTAATACATTTGTGAAATTAATTTTCACCTTGTCATTATGGGTTATCGTGTGTAAATAAATGGCAAAAAAAAAAAAAACCTCTTAAAATTGATCTATTTCAAATTTGCAAAAACTCAAGCATGACTTTTGTATTTATTAAATGAGCTCCTTACACAACATGATCTTTGAAGCGAGAAAAGAGGGGGGAAAGATGTTTCCTCGTCATTTCAGTGAAATTATATTTACTGTGGATTTGCTTTTTTTTTTTTTTTTGCTCAGACACAAGAAGATTTCCCACAATGTCACATACGCAATTAACCTCTGGAGCAGGTGAGAGGATAAGGGGGTGCACACCTCCACTTCCCTCTGTCTGTCGATCAGTGCACAAATTTGTCTAGCTAAATGAATGGATACAGGAATGTGGCAACAACAAAGCAATAAAAATGATAGGGAGTGTTTTGTTTTTTTGTTTTTTTTTCAAGCAATGCACACTGAGAAAAAGGAAATGGTAGCTAAAGAGTTAAATAGTACTAACTATGCAATGAGGAACTTTAAAAAATGTTTGAACATATTATTTATTTGTTTTCGCAGAAGGTATTTGTTTCCTGGGTTTTCCCCCCTCATTAATCTGCTGTGTGATTCCAGAGAAAGAGGAATTATTAGTTGGCGCTGTGGGAAAATGCATGCCACAACAAAACCATTTGCCTTCAGCCCGCCTCCAGCTTCAATCTCACGTAGTCCGTGCAGCTCTTATCTCTTTTAGAGATGCAGCTCGAGAGACGTCTGCATTTCCCTCTGTCTGACAGGTCTGCAGTTTTGGGTCAAAGCTGAAAAACAGGTAACTTTTTATATATTCATATGGTGCTGGCTGAAACAACTGGATTGTGTACTAAAGGATTGGGGTGGATTCTGTTTCGCTTGTATAGGGACCTACTTAAATGCCTGAGAAACTGAATGTAAACTGAAACACGAGAGCCTAACGCTAAATGCGCTTATATAGGTTACTGTAAAAAAAAAAAAAAGAAAGAAAAAAAAAGTTGTTGGTAGTCTTGTGGTGTGTTCAGTCCGATACTGTTTAGTTAAGCTAAAATGGTTGCAGCCCTTTAAAATCCACAGACCTCAGTTTCACACCTTTAGGTTAATGAGCTACTGAGTAAATTTGGTATATAAAGCACATTTAAAACAACTAAAAGTAAGAATAGACGTAGCACATATGTATGGAAAGAAAAATAAACCGTAACTAATAAGCAACTGAACATTAATCTGCATGGGGAAAAAAATTCTTTAAACATTTTCTCTATTCTTAAGATTCCATGGAAATGTAGACAGTAAGCATTGCCTGAGTTTAAATAGTCAGATTTATAAAGTGAAGAAGTCAGTGCCTTACAGGAACACTCATCATTTTATCTCTGATTAACATATTTACAGTGTGTGTGTGATTACGTTCGAGGAGAGTTCAATTATTTTACAAACAAAAATGCTTTACTACAAACTCGCTTGTAATGGAAGTCTAAATGCAATTTCTGTGAAATTATGTAAATATGTCACTTGAAATCACACACACACACACATATAAATTTCTTTTCGTGTTTGAAATGGAAATTACGTTTGACCACAGGATATATTATACGTGCGTATGACTGGAAACAGCGTCACTAGCGCTTACATTTCATATGAAATCGGTGTAGGTACCGGGAACTAATCACTTCGTTTGTGGACACCATTTTTATATCATCTTTACGAATTATTATTTGTGCAGAGTTATTTTACTGATATTGAAAAGAAGTAAACACCTATTTGGTAAGTCATTATTTACGAAAACTTTGATCTAAATATATAAAATTCTTTTCGAGTTTGAAACGGAAATGACGTATGACCGCTATTTGTTGGAAAATACAATTGGTAATTAACAAACTTATTTTATAAACACCGCATTTTATTTTTTTTCCCTTGCACTCAGTGAGCGAATCAGCTAGTGTGTATATAAAATGTGTGTGTGTGTGTGATTTTAAGTGACATATTTACAGAATTTCACAGACATTGATTGCCTGTGTGTGTATGTATATATAAAAATAATATATGTTAGCGACCTGACCCTGTAGAATGCGTTAGGCTACAGAAATGTCAACCGAGCCCCGTGGGGGCCGCTTGGCACCCTGTGTGCCGTAAGGCACGTACAGGCTGAGATATATATATATATATATATATATATATTAATAGGAAGTGTACAGGCCGCTGCTTTGAATGACTTCAGCACATCTGAAGCCACAGGACATCACTAGTCTCTCACACAGCTCTGGTGTTATCAAAATTAGACAACAACCTACAATTCCCTAAATGTCAAGGTCACTACGGATTCCTCTTTGGAAATGATCCAAACAGGAGTAAAATAGCAGTATATTAAACATACGTCATGAGTTACATACATTCAACAATTCATAATTCAGGTTCTCCGGTCTGTCCGTCCATCCCACTCCAAAAAATGGCAATAGATGGATGGACTGAGACAAACTGCAACTAGTTGTGCATGCGTGTGTGTGCACCCATGGTGTCATGAATAGACTGCCATCCCACCCAGGTGTATTCCCACCTCACACCATGGATAGGGTCAAGATCAGCCTAAAGTGGTTACTGAGAGAGAGAGTAAATAAGAGTACAAAACTTTCCAATATATTCCAAAATATACTGAAAAGTAGTTCTTATCTTATGTTCCTTTTTTTGTTTCCTGCTTTCTTTTTTAGCCATGCACCAACAAACCCACTACTGTAGTAACCTATCTACTCTGGTAACTCTACCAAAACCACAAATTCTCCCTTTAAAAAACAAAACAATTAGCAATGCTATCTCTGAACCCACAAAACATGTGAAATCTATTTATAATGAAGGTGCTGCAAAAATATCTGGTATGATCAGTCCGTGTCATTCCAACGACATGTATGGGATCCGTCCATGGTGGGATGGACTAATTAAAGGAAAAATAGTGGCTCTGTTATGCTCTTTATTTTGCTGGCATGGTTCAGGTCCACAGTTCTTCTTAGAGACAAACATGTCTGCCAATTAACCTCAGAGGTCTTCAGGCTGATCACCTTCTCATGAAATATTCCTATGCTGGTGGGAGTAGTCTCGTCCAGGATGACTCCGTCCACATCCTCAGGGCATGAGGGCTCACTGAATGGTTATATGCTGTGGCCTTTACAGTCAACAGATTTCAACCCATTAGGACATCTGTTGGAGTTTTTGGCGTGTTAGAACCCGCTACCACGATCATCATAACACCAACTGAGGGAATATTTTTTGAAAGAATGGTGTTCTTTGTTCCAGAGCTCTGACAGTGTGTGGAATTAATGCCAGCATGCATGGAAGCTCTTTTGGCACCTTACTATCACGCATTATATTGGTTTTTTTCCCGTTAATTTTGTCACCCGTCTATATAACGTTACGAAAATGAGGTGTATTTCTTTGTATATATTCTTATATATATGTTTTGTATGATATATATTTGTATGTATGTTTTGATATTTCAGTTACTTGATGTTCATGTTTTCTTTTCAGGCTTTTCCTCAGCACCAGATCACTTTTCTCAAATCTTGGCAAGATGATTTCACAAAACTGCAGCATTACAGATTTCAAGGAGTCCATGTTTCCCACCGTCTACCTGATCGTCTTTATTCTGGGCATTGTAGGTCACTTGGGCTCCATGTACATCTTTTTCAGTGTCTGGAGGAAGAAGAGGTATCTGACTACGGTCAACCTGTTCATGGTTAACCTGCTGGTGTCGGACCTCATGCTGGTGTGCTCGCTGCCCTTCAGAGCTTCTTACTACCTGTTAGGCTCTAGTTGGAAATTTGGCAAGGTGGCCTGCAAGCTCATATTCTATATCTTCTACCTGAACATGTACACATCCATCTTCTTCTTGGTTTCCCTTAACATCATGCGGTATTTGGCACTGATGCAGCCATACCGTTACAAACGCTTGCAAAAATGGTGTAATGGACAATTGGTTTGTCTTATTATCTGGCTATTTGTAGCGCTGAGCACCAGCCCTTTGCTGTTTTTGTCCCCGGGCAGAAATGCTAGCATTTCAGATGATGCTGGCCAATGCATGGAGCTCAAAATCCACAATCAAACCATCCAGAAATTCATCACTGTCAACAACACAACTATGGCTGTGGGCTTTGTGGTACCTTTGGGGTGCATCTTGTGGTGCTCCGTGTTTGTAGCCTACAATTTGTGGAAGCCTGTCCCATCCCAGCGCAAGGTCGACGTCTCGAGGAAGAAAGCCTTCGCTTTGGTCATCATCAGCCTCGGCTTCTTCATCATCTGCTTTTTGCCGTATCATGCCATGCGAACAATATTTTTATATAAAGAGCTGGATGTGAGCAATGACAATTTTGGCAACTCCTGCGAGTCCGTCTGGCTAGTGCGTAAGGCCGCAGTGGTGACACTTTGTTTGTGTGTATCCCACAGCTGCCTGGATCCCATCCTCTTCTTTTTTGTTGGAGAAAATTTCAGAACTTTCTTTGCCAAGCTGCTGAGCAGAAAGAAAACGGATACAGACAGCAGAGAAAGAAACCAGAAGCGAACAGGGTTGTAGAGTCTACAGAAATGAGACTCTGTAATAACTGGGGGAGGAGTTCAATGACTCATTCTTTTGTCCTCGGGGGGAACACAGCAGCATGTCAGAGGTGCCTTTCAACTTTTTTTTTTTTTTTTTTTTGGCTCAATGACTGAGTTTACTGTGAAAGAACTTCTGTGAGATTGTAATCATCTTTTATGACGATAACTTACCATGTAAAATCTGCAGGATCTGTTTGAGAAATAATACGTTATCTCATCAGGAAGTAATGTGTTACAATGTACAGGTTGTAAAAAGCTTCGGTTGGAATGCTCAGTGTCCCCGCAATGATGCGACATAACATTTGATTCCTTATATTTTATAATGGTGCTTGTAAAACATTATAGAGAGAAAAAGGTGCTTGTAAAATATGCTTAATAAACCTGAAAGTAGCATTAAATATTCATCCTGTAAACCTGGAAATGTTTACCTTTTTTTTTTTTTTTTAAGAAATGCTTAAAAAGTGAAATCAAGGAAGACAATTAATATTGAACATCAACATAAATTCAGAATAATCTATTTGTCTGCATTTATTACAGTCACACCTAAATGCTAAAGCTGACTGTGAAGCCCCAAGCTCATTTAATCTGATAGATAGATAGATAGATAGATAGATAGATAGATAGATAGATAGATAGATAGATATAGATCAATTTCAAGCCTATCAAATATGAAAGTATCCAAATTTAATTGTGCATAATTCATTTTGCAAATCTGCATCAACCCTGATGAGCGAAGCCTTCAGATAAATCATTCACATTCAGCTAATCTTAGAGTTACTGTGTATTAACCCTTTACTTTACAGGGCACTAATAGAAATACGTAGTTGGAAATTCAGAATTTTAACTCCTAGAGTGTTACTGGAGGATATTATTTATATTACAAAAATGTTTTTTCTTTTTAATGTAGAAAATCAAGGTCAGAGTTGCTATTTATGGCCAGTGTAGGATCTTCTTTTTTCCCCCTCCAAAAAGTGTATTAATATAAAAAAAAATAGAAGAAAAACACACATAAACTTAAAGCAACATTTATTTAGGATTGGAGAAATCCACATGGTTCCATGACCTCATGGAGTCTATGAGTCTCATGAAATTATATGACTGTACTGTGATGAAACCCATCCTCAGCCCCTCCCTGCTCCCTCTCACCCCTTTGCCCACTTTTTAGCATTGTTCAGAAATGATACACTACTTGGAGTTAGGTTCAGAGCTGGGGGTGAAGCTACACTGTAAACTGTTTAAGCTCAGATAGCCAAAATAAGACTTCATGCATATCAGCTGCATATCTATAACCTCAAATACTGTACTCATGCCACAGTTGTCTGTGGGTGAACTTTATGAATGTGTGAAATTTTGCTCAGCACGTTGGTCTATTTTAACATATCCAAGATGGGTGGATCAAATTCTTTAAAAAGCAAGTGTGGGAAGTATTTCCTTCTACATTTAGCCTACATGGAGATGACACTCTTATATAAAATGCAAACAGCTGAAGGCACAGCAGTGCAAAGAAACTGAAGGATTCAGAACCATAACCTAGAGTCTAAAGCTGGCTTTACACCATACAATTTTCAATACTACTGTATGTTTTCGCTAAAGCAGACTGTGTTCTGTGAAAATGTCCAGAGAAGGAACTGCAACATTTTCCTGTGATACAAATAACCTGATAAAACATTGTATGGCTTTTCAACAGGATTCTTAAGACAACGCAAGGACGTCCAGCCTGAACACACAGAGCAGTATCCGGGATCGTGAATATTAAAAATGCACACAAAACTGCATGCATTTTAAAGACGAGGTGGACGAGATTTAACCCACGGCGAACGACCACTCATTATTCACACTGAATAAAAATAAAAGCTAAAGCATCCGTCAGTGAGTGATTGCTAGAATTGGTGATTTAAACACTAGTAAAGTTGACATGCTTTCAAACAAAAGCTGCCTGTACTGCTTAATACAGACAAGTTACAACACCACTGATATAAATTATAAAACCTTATAAAATTATAAATCCCTTGGTTTATAATTCATCCTGTATGGTTCATTCCCCCCCTCAAGCAATTTTGTGTCAAAACAAATTTATGTCCCTGTTATCATCTTTCCTATTCCTTCAGTCAAACACACAACTTGCACAATTCATGTGCGGTTCATGTAACAGTGCCTCCTAGAGGACAAGCTTTCAACAGGCTCTAAATGCAAGTACAAATATCCATACACATGCTTGCAGAGAAGCATAAATCAACACTAATACCCTTAGAGGAAAGTGTTCTCCACATTTTTCCGCATACTTGAGCTCACAGATGCTCACAGTGCTGCTGTTGTTGGCAAGGGAGAGAGAGAGAGAGAGAGAGAGCGAGAGCGAGCAAGCATAACAACCCCCCCCCACGGTTCCTGGCTACGGATGACTGTGGTATCACCGGAATTGGAACTCACGATCTACCAACAATTGGAAGAAAGCTTTTTTTGTTTCGGCACCCACAAACCTTCGGATTGTTTTTAATAACTGATCGTATTCTGCACACTCAGCTCGGCCTCCCTAGTAATCTTTATTAAAGAAATTGTTTAATCATCTTACAATAACCACATAACTATACAGTGGACCCTCGACTCGTGAACTTGATTCATTCCGAGACTCTGTTCACAACCCAATTTGTTTGCGACACAAATAAAATTTTCCAGTTGAAATAATTGAAAATACATTTAATGTGTTTCAACTCTCAAAAACATGTTTTTAAAGTGTATTATGGGTTTATGTGTGGCAATAAAACACAGAATAAAATTGAAATCACCTTAATTATAGAAAAATAAACCTAAATGAAATAAACAGATGATTTTAATGCACGTTCCCTTTATGGTGGATTTGTAGTTGCTGGCGTAGGTGGACGGTGGTGGAGGGATATGGTGGCGGTTCTCATGTTTCGTGATTATTTCTTTCTTTATTTCAACTGTTATACACTTAGGCTTCTTACTCTCACTACCATTTCCACTTTTCACTTTCCTGGGACCCGTAATGAAGCTTATAGAGCAAAAATGCAGAGAAACACAATAAAAAAATGCATTGAACACATTCACACCATGAGTGCTTGACCGGAACTAAATTTTTGTGCCACGAAGTATGTGTGAAGCGGTGGTGGAGGGATATGGTGGCAGTTCTCATGTTTTGCGATTATTTCTTTCTTTATTTCAACTGTTATACACTTAGACACTCAGCGAAAAAATGCGTTGAACACGTTCACACCACGAGTGCTTGACCGAAACTTGAGGTTTGTGCTGCGAAGCATGGGTTGGCTGTCTGTACGTCGGTCAAGGCTTTGTTTGTCGGTCGGTACAAAATATATCCGGGAATTTAGTTCATCCATTTTGTTCGCCACCCAATGCGTTCACAAGCCGAGGATCCACTGTATTTGAATTTTGTATTAATGCACCAGGATTTAAGTCAATAAACCCGATCTATTCTACTCTGTCGGTTAACACCAACGGGCTGTGAAAGAAAAATAGGATGTTACTAGGAAAAATAGCCTGAGCATGCTGTAAGTGGTGACTGTGCTGTGGTTCGAGTGAGTTGAAGATAGTGTGAAAAAGTTGACTAGTAGGCATACGTACAGGCCAAAGTTGAGTTCACTGAGTGCCCTATTCGTTGCATTTTATGTAGCTTAGTAATCTGATACTTCTGTAAACAGACTACATTGAGTGGCGCAACAAAAAAAGAAAAAGATCAAATCCAGAGTTTAAACGCTTTATATATACATATATACTGAACAAAAATATAAACGCAACACTTTCGGTTTTGCTCCCATTTTGCATGAGCTGAACTC
>JAQMCW010000011.1:8437875-8460341 GCA_030068335.1 Chrysichthys cranchii
ACACGAGTGAGCCACAATCCCGCAGTGAGTGAGAGAGAGAAGTTGTGATCACGTGAGGCTCGGCAGACGAAGCGTACACATACTATTCATATTGCAAGACCTCGCTTGTTAACCAAGTCAAAATTTACTAAAATTTCTTTCTCGTCTTGCAAAACACTTGCAAGTTACTTGCAATCCAAGGTTGTTCCACTGAAGTGTTTTTGATCCACAGATCATTCAGCTTGTTCATATTTTGTGTGCTATAACCATATGGATCACACTGATCTGGAAATAAACCTCGTGCTACCATAATTTCTGTCTTTGAGGCCACATTTTAAAATAATAATAAAAAAAGGACACATTAAGAGTTGTTTAAAATGAACAGGAGTTAAGATGGAATTTTACGGATGACGGTGGATTTTCTTTCATGTATTTTTAAAGTAAAAGATGGGCCAAGACAATAGTAATTTTTAAATACTAAAATCAAACGTTCAAATATGACTAACGAACATTTGTGCAACGATCAGATAATTAGGATTGATGCACAAACTTATGATGACATTATAAATTATTACCATAAAAAGGATAAACAAACTGGGGTGTATAAATAATTCATATTTTAAACTAGTCAATAATTTGAAGGCTTTGAAAGGTGTTTTGTTCATAATACCGATTCTTAAAATAATCCCCCTCTACATCATTCCTTATTTAACCATATATTAAATATCTACCCCAGAATCTGAACTCTGATCATGTATTAACGAGGTATAATCACTATAATTCAATTACATCAGTATAAATTCAGTGCCAGCAAAGCTCAAATCATTGCAGAATCTTGAATACTGTATCGTGTACCATGCACTGAAAGTGTACTTGATATGAAAAATTACTAATGTAGTTTGTATTTTAGTACATGTAACAGCTTAAGCCAAAAAAAAAAAAAAAAAAAAAAAAAAAAAGGGTTTGGCGCTCACTATAGACATACTGAATATAATACATTCCCTCTATAAAGAGCCCATGTGTGTTGGTGTCAGGAGTAACTGATTCACCTCTTTGGAACAAATCTAAAAGCGCACACAATGAACATTGTTGACAATAGTTACAGTACCCAAGCTTAAGAAAGGGTGGGGGGAAGAGACCACATGAGGCATGCATCATTAACACTAAATTTTTATTTAGGATAAACAGAATTTCAGAAAGCACACAAGTAAACACTTTACACACAGAGACACTATTTTTTTTAATGATGATTCACTTTATTGAATATTCAGTATGTCAAGCAATAGTCTTTAAACCTTTGCAAAAATTATTTTTATTTTTTTCTTCCTTATTAAACTAAACACTTTTTTTTTTTTTTTAAATTAACCAGAACCAAAGAAGAAACATTAGTAAACTCAAATGGGCTTGACACGTATTTATTTACACATTTAGGCTGAAACCGGGAGGGGGAAAAAACCCCAAAACAAAACAAAAAAAAAAACCTGGATCCATCTTTCTCCATAGGACCCGAAACCGTCAGCCTTGCAGGAATTTCTAAAGTCTGAAACGTGGTATCGTAGAACGATTGTGTCGTCTGTAAAACTATTCACTCAGTCATTGCTGTTTATTTCTCAAAATATCTGTACAAATGCCTAATCGAGAGAAAAAAGAAAAAAAAAATTCCTGGAGGAGTTTAACCCAAAGTTTTAGATTCTCAATATTACACAAAGAATACCAAAAATATTTCTTTATTTATAAATTAAATTATACACACATTTACCCCCAACATACATCTTTTTAAAGTTCATTTCACTTGGCATTCACACAGCAAAAAACACCTGAAAATTGCAGGCAGTCACAAATACAAAAATGTATTTAAATGTATGCATAGCTGAGGACCCTGCCTCAGAGTTGTCCTGTATAAAAATAGTTCTACAGAAACTCGACACAAGTAACCACGAGAGATGGAGGCCTTAAAGCAGCAGCACGGTTTAAAACGGAATTGCACTAATCGTTTGTGACCCTCCTTCTGACTCATCCTGAACCTCCTGTTTTACCGTTACAGCCTCCGTGTCTCCCTCAGCTGGTTCTTCTTTAATACTGGAGCACGACTCCTCACCTCCCTCTTGCTTTAAAAAAGCATTCAAAGGGTTTTCTGTGAGCATCTTATTGGGGGATGGAGTGGAATCCACAAAGGAAGACGTCTACAGTGTTTATGTAAGAGAAAAGGAGAAAGGAGTGTTTTTAAAGTTCCTTCAAATGAATTGATGACATAACGCGTAGCTGGCATTAGGGAATTAAAGGAGTGGTTCAGAAAAAAATCAATTTTCCATTGAGTTTGAATTAGCAAGGCATGTCTGGTGTATGATGCTTTAGTTGTTAGCAGCGGGAGCTACAAAGTAATGCAAGTCCACCTTTTGCCTTAATCAGACTACACAGATTCAGCCTGATTCCGGCACGATTTTGCTGTGGCTGGCAAATTTCCAGCATCAGGCCCGGACACGAATGTCGAGAATGCTAAACGGTTTTGTAGTGTGACGAACGATGAACAGCGACGTGGGTCTGGGATGACACGACACCCCAATGAAATGCCTAGCATATCAGAATGACACACGAGGACGTGAAAGGGTTGGTTGGGGTCAAACTTTTAGTGTCTCCTGACCAAGACACGGCAAGAATGTAATGCGTTAGGATTGCCGAACCTGACCTGGTGACTATTGTGAAAAACAAAAATATTGTGTAGTCTGATCCCAGCATTATCTTTAAACAGGTCCATCATCTTTAAACACAGGTCTATAGTGTGAAGACACCCAGGGTTGTCATACAATAAATAAAATAAGGAGAACTCAAAGTCTAATCCTTCTTGTTACTTGTTCTGTATGCTTAAAAAACCCTTAAAATATGCTTCAAACAATAAGGAAGCTCCTGCAGTATTCTAGATATCTGACCTTGACCCTGTTCGAGTTCCATGATAATCCCATATAAATCCTACAAATATTCAACCACTAGTGGCAGAGTGCCGAAAAATATATAAATAAATAAATAAATAACCCTCCAAATTAACTTTAGATAATTAGTAAGAGAGCCACCTCCATACAACATTACAGCTTTCGGCTACAGGGTGGAATTCTGTGCTTGTTTATTGAGGGCGATCCCACTGCGTCCTAAACCACATCAGCAATTCTGTCACAGGGCTGAACAACTGCACGTGGTCTGAGGCAGTCCGACTTTTTGCTTGTCAGCTACATTTGTCACAGAGAACCAGACACCAAACACGCCTTCACTGAATGACTGCATTTAGGGTTAGACATGATCAACTGACACTACAGCCGGGTGATATGATGATACAGCAATTAAACAGCAAGTACAAACTCAAATCAGCTGATTTCATGTTTATACTTTTTAATATAATGAAAAATATATTTTTCTAATTTCTCCTTATTCTGTGATTTATCTTTGCAGACATAAAACAATCCTGAAATTAATTGTTTTTTTAAACACTGTACAGCATCGAAAGTGTGAGGATATCCGTCGTATCACCCAATCCTACCAGGGCTTGACCGATACGCTGACTGGCCTATAAAATCAGCCTGATATTAAGTTTACAATACATGAGTAATGGTGTTGATGGCAATCCCATCAATAACACCAATAATCTCCCTGTTGTATATCGGAGTATATTTTTCCTTTCTGCAAGGGTGTTAAAGTGACAGGGACTCACTGTGTGACAGCCTCAACATTTACCCATGTGCAACTATGGAAGTCTGGGTGTTTGTCAATCACACCGATCTCAGGCTCCAAACTGTGAATGCAGTTCATCACCCATTTCCAGAGGTTTTGCTCATTAAACATAGTATTGTGGCAGTTTTCATATCGGTCAGGCCCTGATAAGAACACTGATAATCTCACTGCAAATATCAAAGCTTGCACGTCACGTTTTGAGGTCCAACACTTACTTTTGTGTAGTCTTCGTAACACAAGGGATGGTACGTCTGAAAGAAAAGAGTGAATCATGAGTCTGCCTGTCTGCACTCATCATCAGACAGAAGCTGATAATGCACATGTGCTTCAAATTTCATACCTTTTCATCAACTCTGATGGCGTTCTTCAGGTGCCATTCCTCCTCGTCTTCTTCCCAGTACATCTCAAACTGCTCTTGGCAAATCTCACAAGACTGGGGCAAGACAGAGGAACACACTTAAACTAGGTCTCACTAGGGCTGGGCTTTATAATAAATAAATGAACATACATTACAAATATCGCATTTTTCACACGATTACAAACTTCAGGAGCAGCTGCACATCTTTAAAAACGTTTTATAATATTTTGAGTCATTTCCTTCCCCCCTCTTTTAACAGTCGATTCAATTCAGTCAACTAATTCCTGCAGACAATACAATCACAGCTTTTTCTTTTTTTTCTAATTATTCTTCTTTTACCATTATTAGTGTTTTGATGGCAATTTGTTAGCAACCCTCTATTCAGATGCATACCTTGCATCAAAGACATATCTTCAAATATCGTTATATCATACGGCCCACACTTAAAATGCACCATGATTAACCTCATTGTTTAAATTAAGGACACACCAGTCCGATACCGAGCATACTGACCGACTGGCCTGAACTACAGAATCATGATTTGATTCGACTCATATCCATACCCATTTCCAACTTGCAAAAGAGCACAATGCTGACTTTTTTCCATGTTCAAGCTTTGTATTAAATCCAGGAAAATGACAGCAAATCATGCAACCTCAAGCAACACCTTTAAAAAACCATTTTGCTCCTTTTTTTTTGGCCAAGTGAACAAACAGGATTTGATCAGTGTTGAGAATTTTATACTTTAAAATGTGTTAAATGCTATAACGTGCACGCTTACTTCGTGAACGACATCTGCAGCAGCCTTCACACTCTGGAATTCTCTCTCTTTGGCTGCCTCCTGGTTTTTCTGTACAACCTCTTCATGCACTTTTTCAAAGAACTGGCTCTTTGCCCTCTCCTCGAGATCAGCGATTTCTTCAAATTCAATCCAGTCCTAAACAAACAAACAAACAAATAAATAAATAAAATTAAATTAAAAAAAAAAAAGGATTTGAAGCAAATCACTTCTGTCAAAAAGGTTCATTTCTACAAGGGTGTCTTGAAATCAACAAAACCATGCCAGTACAGAAAAAGCACACTAGGGAGTATAGTCTCAGTGACCCTGCCATTACATTGTATGGGTGCTTATAATAACCATGCCTTAATGGCAAAACTAAATTAAATGCTTTTTGGACTTACTGTGAGACTGTAGTACCACCGTCTGTGTGTTATTTTCCTGCTGATGTCCTTTTCTGAGCGGTTTTGTCTGTAGTGCCAATCCAAGTGATCAGCGTAAATATCGGTCTGAGACGCAGTAAAGCGCATCCCACAGGAGTAGCACTGGATTCCAGTGTACAGTTTGGTGATGACACTTTCATGTCTTCTGTTAAGTGACCGAGAACAAAAGACTGTTTAAAACTCAGTTTAAGACAAATTGTAAACTTAAGACGAGTCGGTGCGCACGTACTGTTTCATGTCATCTACGACAAAGCCGGTCATATCAGGGAGAGTATCATCGTCTTCCTGTTCCTCCTCCTCTGGTTCCTCTTCCTCCGGTACACTCTGAGACTGAGTCGTAGATGTGGTCTCTGAAGAAGAAAAAAAAAAAACATGGACATTTATAGAATAACCTTACACGAGCAAAATAACTGATACATGCGAGACAACGGGCAATTAGAGATTAGACATTACGTTTAATTATAAACAGAAATAATCACCACTGTTCGAGTCCGTTTGTGTTGGTTTGATTATTCCAAAGTCGATCAGTTTAGCCATCAGATCATTGACATCCATTTGGCCCAGATGACTCTCAGGCTGTACAAACTGGGAAGCTAACATGTAAAAACAGACATCTCATTAGTTTTCTTTTTGGAAGATCACTCAAGTCCCAAAAACAAAACTGCTCAGAAATTTTACCTGGTGGGTTGAAAGATGCTGGGTTTGGTTGTCCAAAGTTCTGAACTGGAGCAGACATAACAGAAATCTAAAAAACAACACAAGATGGAAACAATCAGGTTACCACTAACCTTCAAAGCCACCCACATTTAAGTTAAACCTGAATAGACTCCAGCTATAATTTTTGGTACTCACAGGTTGAGGATGGTTTGCAGGAGCAGTGCCAGGAAATGGAGCAACAGGCCTGTATGAATTCTGAAATCCAGAAGGTGTGGCTTCTGGCACATTAAAGCTGGACCCCTGTGAGATGTTTTGTTGCACATGAAATGGTACTGGTTGATCAAATGCATTAGGTGCTCCAATGTTAAAATTAAGTGTTGGAACACCAGGATTTAATATTGGACCCTGATTCTGAGGCTGATCAATCATCATCTGCCCTTGTGGCCTAAATGAGTTTTGCATGTTTGGAGGTCCACGATATCTTGGAAGACCCTGTGGGGCTTCGAACCTGGGCATGCCAGAGGACTGCCCATCAAACCTCATCGGTGCTGGTTGTGTTGGGTTTTCAAAACGCATTATGCCCTGACTCCCTGGCCCTTCATGTCTCCTTGGTCCCTCATAATTGACCATCCCAGAAGGATACCTCATTGGACCTTCAAATCCTCCAAGAGGGCCTTGTGCCATATGGGGATTATCAAACCTTGCAGGGCCATCAAACCTGTTTGACTGCATTGGACTGTTGTACCGCATGGGTCCTGGGCCTTCAAATCTTCCAGGACCTTGATGTCCCATCGGACCATCAAAACGGCCTGATCCAGGCCCTTCAAATCGGCCATGAGGCTCTGTATACCTCATTGGTCCATGTGGCACTGATTGGTTATCATATCTTCCAGGTCCTTTCAGCAGCGGGGGTCTTTCAAACCTGTGTGGTCCAGGAGCATCGTATCGGCCATGTCCCTCAAACCTAGGTGGACCAAGAGCACCAGAACCGTCGTATCTCCCTGGACCTGCATTTCCCTCAAATCTTCCTGGAGCATGCGGCCTAGATGGACCCTCTAATCGTGGCTGTCCCATGAGGCCATGTGGTCCTTCAAACTGAGAATGGGAACTCGCATGGCCGTCAAATAGTAACGGGACTTTTGCACCGTCATGTCTTGGCATATTTACCTGCGTGCCAAGCCCTTCAGAACTGTGAGGCGGTGTTTGGCTAGGAGATTCGTTAAGGTTTCGGCCACCTCTCCCTGGTCCAGACATCACATCATGCCTTGAAGGACGATCTAAACCCAGTGGGGCATCACCGTCTGGACCTGTATCAGAGTGAACACTGTTTGGACTTTCGAACCTGGGACTGATATCTCCATCCTCAAGTTGATCCATATCCATGGATTGTGCTGGTGCTTCAAATGGCAGACTTGAAGATTTCCCAGCATTTCCATCACAACTGACAGGACTTGGGGAATTTCTGAAAGGGGGTCCTGTTCGAGATGGTGGTCTGTCGTTTCTTCTAGGGTCATCAGGCCCTGAGAATGGTTTAAAGGCTTCACTTCCCTTTTTGTGCGAATCTGAAGTGAATGGATCATCATGATCTTGTTGAGGCCTATGGTGCTGCACATTCTCTCTCAAAGGTGAGGTCTGGTTAACTGTAAGGGTTAGAAAACAGCTAAACATTAATACTGTAAGCGAACAAATTTTCATCCCACTAGTAGTGATCACCAGCCCTTTTCCTACAGCAGTTTTTCCCCAAGACTATTCCATCATGTCTGCTCCAGATAATCAGGCCTCTTGATTATCCAAATCAGTACTAAGGGTTTAGGACTAGAACCAAATGCTGAAGCCAAAGTTATATCTGCAGGAACAGGGTTGGTAATCAGTGCCCTAGAATGTCAGAAAGAATATCACTGGCAAAACACCAGAAAAATTACACATAAACCAACTAATTCACACTATCCATAACAAATAGCAATCTAGATAAACACCAAGTATAGTACCTGGGCGTTGCAGCTGTGTTCTTTTCAGCTTTGATTTGTGCTCAAGGTAAGAGAGCTGGGCATCCGATATGTGTCCATGCAGTTTCTTTCTCGTGCATGCACCATCATCACTTGGTCCGTCCCACGAATCCGAGCGCTGTCTTTCTTCTTGATACTGAAATATTTGCTTGATTTGATGGGCCACGTTAAGAAATTCTTCTGGGGTCAGCTCGCCGTCAATCATTCGCTGATTAGCCTAGAAGACAGTAAGATATGAAAGATTTGCCACTGGAGGACTATTGTGAACTAGTACAATAAATGAGCTTCGTTGGGATTAGCAAGCTTTACTATGATTTACGCGCAATCAAAAAGCACATGACAAGATTTTTAAAAAGGGTTAAAGATGTGCATCTGGAGATGGCACTGCAGACAGTCAGATTTTAAGGCTAACTTGCATGAGAAAGCAAGCACTCAGACCCACCCACAGGATACAATGTTATCATAATAATTAGTCCAAACAAACCGGTTTTGTCTAACAATGTGGGGAGAAGTGGAACAGAGTGCATTTAGTATGATAGCAGAAAGGAACACAAGATCTTGGATGACATGGAATTTAACTTAAAGCTTAAAGGTTCTTGGTGTACCTTTCGTAAAAGATCTCTCTTGCTGGCAGAATTAAGCACGTCTGGAATCTGCAGATTGGCGTCAACACTCAGACGATGCTGCTTCAGGGTCCGTGGCGTTGGAGGTCTCTGATAGCTGTTCCACACTTTATGCCTTTGCAGCCCGGGTTTGCCATGTGAGAGTTCTGGGTCAGGTTGTTTAAGACTGTAAACAAAAAGTACAAATATAAACGTACTTCTATTATGCCGTTAAAAACGTTTACAGTACATATTTCATGCAAATTCATGCTATTTAAAATTTTATTTTATTTTTTTTAAAAGTGGGGAGCATACAAAGCTACTTGCAGTTTATTTTCTTCCCAGCCACTCCTCCATCTCTTGACATCTTTTACACCTTTACGTTCTACAGGTGATGCCCTCTGTGGCTGGGCATCTCTGTGCTCAGCAGTTCTCTCCTCTAGTGCCCTTTTTAACCGTCTCAGCTCAGATACGCTCTTCTTTTGTGTACTCCGATCCTCCCTGACGTTCACTTGTTGGTTATCGTCTTCATTATGTTTACTTAACTGCCTAGCCTTTCCAGGTTTTGGAGGTGGCGTGATGCTCCTTGTTCTTCTCTTTGGGGAGCGCCTGTCTTTTCGTTTTGGAGAGTGCTGAGGTGGAGAACGAGATCTGGACCGAGATCTTTTCCTGATGTTGGTTTTACTGACCTTAATATCTTGTTTTTGAAATGCATCAAATCGGTCATGCTTATTCAGAGACCCATTTACTAGCTTGCCTCGAGTGTTACTGGATCGCTGTGACTCACTACCTTTGCCAGTGTCTTCCCGTTCTTTTCTCTCTGTGCTTTTTTTCTTCTCTTTGACTTCTTCCTCTTTCGGATCAGTCTTCTCATGCATTTGCTTTCGCAACCTTGGGTCCTTTTTGTTAACATCTAAGGCCTTTGGGTGCTCAGGCTCAGGGTCTTTGCTTTTATGAAGGACTCCTTTACTTAATGGTGACACGGACTTAGATTTCACTTTTTCATCAGATGCAGAAGTATCTTTTTTTGGTATTCTCATTAGCTTACTTGGCCTTTCTGGGGGTAGAGGAACCCTCTTTTCAGGGACATTAAAAACAGGTGGAGTGACTTGGCTCTCCTTCCTGAATGTCCCTTGTTCCTTTGTATTTGCAGACGGGCCAGAAGCTCTGTTTAATCTAGGGTCTCTGTTTGATGGCTTGTCTGGCTGCGTTGGAGCCCATGGTTTGTGTTGTGTAGGAACAGACTGACTCACAGCTGGTGGATCAAACTGGGCTGGAACACTGTGGGGCGGGTGGTTTGTACTGGCCGCCTTGAGGAGAAAGAAAAATACTTCAATGTAGAGATTTATAACTGTTTAATGCTGCAATTCCCCTTTACAAAAATTAAAAAAAAAAAATAAATAAATAAATAAATAAATAAATAAATAAATAAAAAACACACACTTTCCTCAGCATGCTGGAATGTTTTATAAAATTCAGAAATGAAATTTCTTGGTCCAACACAAGGCTTACCAGTTGTGCTTTTGTTTGTTCAAGTTCAAGTTCTATCTTCTTCTGCTGAAGTTCTAACAACTGTTTTTGCTTCGCAAGCAACTGTTGCCTTATTATTTGTTCCTCTGCCAAGTTCTTCTCAGTGACTGAGGGATGAGGAGTTATTTCTTCAGTCTACACAAAGAGAGAAACATTAAAAATTCACTATTTTTCTTGCCTATAGTGGAAATTCGAGCACCTAATTAAGTGTTTACTTATTCCACATGCTTACCGGCTTTAAAAATTTGGGGTTGACATGAATGCTGGCGTTCACATTTGGTGGTAAAGGCTTAATGGGCCAAGCTGGATCTACTGCGTTCACACGAACATCCAATGCATACAACTTCTTCAAGGGGAAAATATCGTCCCAGGTGGAACGCAATTTGAAGAGACATTTTCTAGTGTTTTCATCCACCTAAAGCAAGGTAGAAGAACGGAATACCCTGACATCCATTTCTTTAGTAGAAACCCAGGTGACTACTTTCACAAAATTATTAATTTTGACTAAACATCCAAATCCAGCAGTAACAAAAAAAAGGGAAGAAAAACCAACAAAAAAACCCCCACACAACTGCAAACCTATGACCACCACTATACCCTCACAGGTTTAGGAAATTACAGTACAGCATACACATATCTATACATGAATGAAAGGAAGCAGATGTTTAATGTTCAGCAACATAAGAAGAAATAAGTGGAAAATTAAGTACCTTCTCAAACACACATATAAAGGAAGTGATAAGGTTTTTAGTAAACACTTCAAGGTACTGTCCTCCAACATTCTTCACTATGGAATCCACTAAGTACAAAACAGGGAGCTTCTCAGCAGCAGGCGCCTACAGCGATAGAAAACTCACAAGTTTAGTACACAACATGACAAATGTGAAGTTACAGTGTGATATTAGATTGTATCCTTTGCTGTTTAAAAACACAGGAAAGCTGATGCAGAAAAAAAAAAAGGAAAAAAAAAAAAAAAACACCTGCCCCCCACAGCACTCAAAAAGCAAAAATATTTTGGGGGGGTACAAAAAACAAAAACACATTTATTTCTCCATTTTCTTCCAGTTACTCCAGCCCTTGGTTGCAAAAAAATAATAATAAAAAGATCTTGAGGAGGAGAAAAAAGCCTTGCAGGGATAGGTGGCAACTCAAGTCACCATATATTTATTCTAAAAACAGGAAGGAAAATAAGCTGTGTTCCACTTCAAAAGGAAAATTCTCCAATGATGAATCTTCAGGGCAGGTATTCCAGTGCAAAAAATACGCAGGATGTCCATAGATTTTTGTTTTTTTGTTTTTTTAAAGTTATTGTTAAAGTCACCATTTGAGTAACACATTTTGAAAGTGTTGCTTTTTATGTAAAAATGTCTTTTATGAAAAAGGGATACATGAAGTCTTATTTTATTTTAAGATTTTTGCAACTGACCATATTCACCTTTTGAGACATCAAACAAGATTAAACGTTGATTTAAAAAAAAAAAAAAGTAAAAAAAAAAATTAAAAAAAAAAGAAAGTCCATCAAACTTTTAACCAAAAGGTTGTTTGGAGTTTGTCCATTAAGTTGTAGGGTTTGTCTTTAGAATGTTTTGCCCCTCTTCCCAGGGCCACATGCCTGACAACTTTGTTTTAAGGATAGTTGACATTTGGTCAAATTGTGAAGTTACTATGCAAAGACGTTGTACACAACTGAAGCAATGTCTGATTGAAAGACCATTTCTCACAAACAAACTCAAAAGAACAGGCAGATGTTCCCACAAAAAATTACACTGGTAAAGAAAGACAAAAGCACATTTCATAGAGTTTATTGTCACATTTGTGTAGCATTTATTAACAATGGGAAAAAAAAATAATCAATGGAGAATAATTACTCAGCAATCTAAAACACGCCATGAACCCTTTATTAATTAGGAAATACAAATATAGAAAGGAGCGCAACTTCACGGACCACCAAAAGGTACGACCACAGGACTATGGCATCACAGCGATCATTAGCATGCTGACGGTTATGCCGACACACATTGACACCTGAAGTTACAAGTAGTGCACTTTTATTGATCTGGTCACAGCTTAAAATGAATTTCTCTTACACCTGCTCATCTCTATCCAGTGTAGTGGTTAAAATCACTATCATATAACTGCTCCTCATAGGCTGGAAAGCATAATCCGGATTGCTACTTGGGCCAAAACAGTGATCCACTCCACCACATGTTCACTGTAATTATGAGAAGCGGAACGGCAGGCTTTCTGGCCTAGCAGGCTACTCAGTCGGTCACGTATCATTAACACTGTTTAGTCACTTATTTTCCAGACAGCAGAAACATATATGGCCAGCAACTGGGTTTACGAAATGTTTAGGCTCTGGGGAGGAAAACTAAGTAAAGCACAGCAAATTTTTCAACATTAGCAGAATTTTCAGAATAAAAATTAGGCTTTTTTTTTTTTTTTAGACTCATCCTTTTGGCTGTAATAAAATGTCCAATTCCATGATGAGATCCCCCTAAAATAACCACTAACTGCTATTAAAATAACACTTATGCATTATAATAGGGGTTCAAAATCCGTAAGTAATGGGAGACTGGTTTACTGTAAAATATATCCTATGGCCTCTCAGTATACATCAGGTCCAAAGGGGCATTACTGATACATTTGTTTTGAATTAAAGCCAGTTTAAGTGGCCAGTCAGACAGACTAACGAAGCAAGATAACACACCCTGTATCGACTCAGCCATATGGCGTGTACTTGTAGTCGGAAATGCCAAACTGACGGGGAAAAAAGGTCAGTCACCATTTTACTTTTCAAATCTGACCATTATATAACTGAGCCACGGCCCGGTGCGTGTTCACCATCTTGTACATTTCTACCATTTACGTCTGGCATTTTGGCATTGAACTACCTGCTTATTAATACATATTCGCACTAAAAACAAATAATTTGGCTCAAGTAAACGTTTGTGTAATTTAAATGCGGCCTCTATATTTATCAACGCCGTGAAGAGGAACATACGGTATGTCATACCAAACGCCTCGCGTTCACTCGTTAGCTTAGCCAATTCAGCCAAGCTGCATTATTTAAATACCTAGCGTATTAGCACGTCTGACACACTGGGCAGAAATTGTCAACATTTGGAAGTCTTGGACCTTCTTCCAGACACTAAATTTTACAAAACGACCCTATAACTGATTAACAGTGTTTTTGGTACAAACAAAAAGTCGTTAAAGCTAGGTTAGCTAAGGTAAAAGCTAGCTTCTTACTAGCTGTCGAGTCAGTAAGCCGTTAGTTATCTAACGTACACGTCACGATCCTAAAAAAAACTAAACTATACGGCTATAATTACGCATTGCGACATAAATAACTTTGGGAAAAATCTACAAGGAAACTAGACGGTTTGATGATTCATCCTTTAAGGAAAGTTACATGTACAACATGCGGCGGTTATTTTCCGGCGTGTTTAAGGCCCTAACGCGCTTTAGCTGACTCTGCGCATGCGCCTGCTGTTAAATTCAACCAGGACAATATGGCCGCTACGTGACCAAACAAAAAAAAAAAAGCTCTTTTCATAAAAACCTTGGCAATTTGTGCTTCAATTATAGCGACGATAGCCTCGGCGAACTGCAGATTCTCTTCAGCGAGGATGGTCAGCATGTTGATGTGCGGTTTGCTGTTGAAAGTCAAGTCTTCCAGAGACGACTGATACTCTCGACAGGCGTCTTCCCTCGCGCCTTCGGCCGACATTTTCCACTCGTGTTTCTAATCTTTCGACGGAATTTCTGAGAATATACAAGCACCAAAGTCGGCACAGTCCATTTACATATTCTTCATCCTTTTCTTTTGTTCTTCAAAAGCCGTTTCTTGGACAATAATATTCGTGTTCTCCTCTTCGATTTCAGCTCGGTATCAGACGCTAGAAAATGTCCGTCCTCCTTCAACAGTTGTCTGCGTCACACGAAATGGTTTGTAGCAAGCCGCACGTCATTGCGCTATGATTGGCTACTTTGCTTAGTCTTCCGGTTTGCGTTGGCAACAAACAGCCAATCAGCGTGAAGTCCTCACAGTACAGAAAAAGCTTGCACACGGTACACCACTGAATCACATCTGACCTTCCCGACCTCTGTTTGTCAACCTGGCTATCATCCAGGGTTTCTGCTGTCAACGGGGGTGTTTTAGTTACATGGTTTAGTGACAAACCTGGTTGTTATCTCAGAGTAAGGGCTAAACCTCCTTGTAGAAGAGCCCCGTAGCTTTGTTTTGATTAGAGAATGAAGCTATAGGAGGCTTACCACTTGTTCTGAGGTAATTTAACCAGGTTTGTCAATAAACCACATAATTGAATGTAGTGTGTAGATAACCACGTTTTACTATTTCGTTCCTTCGTTTTAGTGAAATCGTAACATGGGCACGGTTTAAGTAAAATGAGAGAACAAAGTATTAAAACGTAGCTTGTTGCAGGTGCAGTATGTATAATGTGGACTTGTACCATACAGAGGGGCCCAAAAATGTATAAACACTTCAGCAGTGGTTATCTATGCAGATTTTTAAAAATCCAAACTGAATTATGGCGTCAGTGTGTAAGAGCGGTGTAGTGACTCGTATACAGTACATTTACATTTGCGTCATTGGGCGGACACCCAAATCCAGAGTAACTTACACTTATACAACTGAGCAGTTCAGAGTTAAGGGCCTTGCTCAAGGGCCCATCAGGGGCAGCTTGGTGGGGCTGGAATGTGAACTCACAACCTTTCAGTCAGTGGTCCAGCATCTTAAACCCTGAGCTACCACTGCACTAGCGTTCAGAGATTTTTCATGGTGAAATGTGTATACATTTTTTGGGCCCCTCTGTATAAACCAGAGTTTACAGATATAGAAATTCAGTGAGACCTCGGGTCACAAACTGAATTCGTTCCGAGACTCTGTTCGTGACCCGATCTGTTCGCAACCCAAATTAATTTTTCCCATTGAAATGAGTGTAAATACAATTCATGTGTTTTAGGCCTCAAAACATGTTTTTAAAAGTGTATTATGGGTTTGTGTGGCAATAAAACACAATAAAATTCAAATAACCTTAATTATAGAAAAATAAACTTAAATTAAATAAACAAATGATTTTAAGCACGTTACCCTTTGCGGTGGATATGTAGTTGCTGGCGTAGGTGGATGGTGGCAGAGGGATATGGTGGCACTTCTCATGTTTTGCTCACTGTTTAACGCTTAAGCTTCTTACTCTCAGTACCATTTCCACTTTTCACGTTCTTGGTACCCATAATGAATTCTTATAGTGCAAAAATGCAGAGAAACACAACGAAAAAATGCATTGAACAAGTTTACTGCCTGAGTGCTTGACCGGAACTGAATGTTTGTGTCGCGAAGCGTGTGTGAAGCAATGGTAAATGAATATGATGGCGGACGGACATGGTGGCAATTCCCAATTTTTTTTTGATGATTTCTGTCTTTATTTCAACTGTTATACACTTAGGCTTCTTACTCTCAATGAAAAAATGTGTTGAACACGTTCACACCACAAGTACTTGACCGGAATTTAAGGTTTGTGTCGCGAAGTGTAGGATGGCTCCAGTGTACAAGACAAATTAGACAAATGTGCATATTTGAGCAAAATATATTACAGAAGTCTCAGACTGCATGTAATAAGAATAGGACAAATTATGCAGAATGATATAGAACACATAATGTAGTGCAAGCGATGGTAGAGATGTATGTGGTTGATTGTGTCCATGAAGCTTTTCCACATTTACTAAGTATAATTTGGTTTTAAAAGAGACCAGTACATACACTTCTACAACCTACTAATAAACATCATTATATTTCTCAAACAAGACTGTTGAATGCTTAAGTTTGAATGGTCAGAGGGTGTTGATACATTTTCTATAACAAAAAAACAACAACAGTCATTTTATATAAAAGGAAGAGAAACATTTTGGACCGTGTTCACTCACTCATCTTGTTCAGGGGCGCAGGAGGAAGCTGGAGCCAATTGCAGCTGACTTTAGGCAAGAAGCGGGGTACAATCTGGGCAGGTCGCCAATCCACCACAGGGCCAACACACAGAGACAGACAACCATTCACACTCACATTCACACCTACGGGCAATTTAGAGTAGCCAATCAGCCTAATCCCCTCTGTGCATGTCTTTGGACTGTGGGTGGAAACCAGAGTACCCGGAGGAAACCTACGTAGACACCGGGAGAACTCCGCAAAGAAAGGCACCCAGGTCAACCCCAGGGATTGAACCAAGGACCTTCTTGCTGTGAGGCAACAGTGGAGGTAACCACCCCAGCACCATGGCGCAACAATGATCCTGAAAAGAATCACCTTTAGTAAAGTGATGTTAACAGTAATTAAAACACCTATTTTGGTGTGCTGGAGCCAAATGCAAGGAGTTGCTGTTACCACCCCAACACTGATTATTTTCCCATAACTGCACATCCAGAAGTGTTTCATTCCTTACTTAAACTCAGCCACTAGTTTTACACACCAAGTCATATATGTCAAATAATGTATTTCTTGATATTTAGGCAGCAACCAACTTATTTAAAAAAAAAAAAAAAAAAAATTGACTGCTATGCAATATGCATTTACAAATTTTTTAGCCATGGTATTTTAATACCGTGTCATCTGGACTAAATTATTGAAAATGTTAGGCCAGTAATCACATATACATGAAACTATCACCAATGTGCTTGAGGCATTAAAAATACCTAAAAAAAATATGACATTAATAAGATATCTATCTCCTGGCCAGAGTGAAGTTTGTGAAAAAGTTGTTAAAAAAGCCAACTACTGTGGTCATATACACATATGTGACAGAATAAAGACAGAAAGGAAACTAATGTTCATGAGTGGTAACTTGGTCCTTATTAATATAATTATGACACCAGTAGTCAGGGGGAGAAACCGCATTATTTGGATGGCTTAAATTTGTAATGGTGACATTTCTGAGACAACAGAAGTGATTCCAACAAGAAGATTTCTTTAGTCTTTGCTTGGTCATAGCTTATTTTATGGCATTCTCAGTCGGGTTTTTTTTTTATCAAGTGAAAGGCAAAATAAGTTTTCATATAATTGTCCTTTTGGAAAACAGAATGATTTCCAAGTTTTAGCTTCACAGTAGTCACACCCATATTATACTGTAAAGGATCTTTGACTCAAGTCTATGAGGACTTATTAATAAGGTGTTCAAATAATCGCATCCACCACTTTGCAAATCCCCACTTCTAATATTTTTGGCTTTAGTGATCATCCTACTTATATTCAGATAAAGTTACTTGTTTCCTGATCTGCCCCATTCATTAAGTTTTGTGATAATTTTAGTGAAATGTGCCACTTGTATGCACTACTTAAAATGCATCAACAATCAGTAATTACATGGTGTCTCTAAAATGACTCATCCTGTTTTATTTTGCAAGGTTTTCTCATGCCGCATTGCATCAAGCTTGTAACCTGCATGCTGGGACTTGGAATAAACCACGAGACATACTTGCCAACTTTTGAAGCAGCACTCGACCACAACGCCAGTTGAAGAAAAAACAGACGCTTCTCTTTAACTTCATGTAAAAGAATTTCCATGACACCGAAATTAATTGAGTTTTATTATTAAATTCTCTGTTGCATGAAAGTGATACATTATAATATTTTACATCATAATATTTTACATTAATACATTCCACCTGCCCTCCACTAACATTCTCCAGTCATCACTATGCAACAAAGCATATTATAAAAATAATATTTCCTGTTACAAATGAACAAGAAATATAAAATATAACAAAACATTCATAACATAACATGGCATAAAACTCAATTACTAGGGAAACAACAAAACTATGAAATTTATTTTCTTTTTAACTCAAAAACTCTCTTCAATAATCTTTGGTCATGTGTGAACATAAAAGCTCAGAACCATTATATTATTATTATTTTTTAAATCTAAATCAATACTCAGAATGAAGGATCGAAAAGGTCTCTGGAGCAGTCATTAGTGGTGCTGGGTACAGCAGAGTCTCCAGTTGTATGTTTCATATCCACTTTCAGCTCAGAGCCACCTGCTGAACTTTCAGAGGTTTCGACAGCAGAATCGGAACACCGAGTTTGATTCAGTTCAGGCTTTACCACCTGCAACCCTCGTCTGTTATTCGCGTGGTTGTGCAGGACTCTGATATCGCTTATATGAGAAATTCTTTTCTTAGACCAATGCACGCCTGGCCACTTTTTACTGCGTTTACGCCTCTCCCCATGTGTGCACTGCATGGATGGATCCACAATTGGGGTTGACTGCAGAGAAGGAGCAAAATGAAAACTTGTAATATTTGTCTTGGAAGTGTTAAGATCAGCAAGAAGGTCTTGCTTTTTTAGATCAGTGTCAGAGCCTGAGTTCTCAGCCACATTTAAAATGTTCACACTGCTTTGGTGAAACAGGTCTGCGGAACAATTATAGGCATCCTCATAGCTACTCAACTGATTTTCTTGCTCTTCTGTGGCATCATTGTGCACACGAGTACCTCCGTTTCTTTTTGAGACCACATCCTTTATGTCAAAGGAGAGCAACTCCTTAGAGACATGTGATAGTTTCGTTGTATGTTTAGACACTGAGGTTTTTCGCTTTCTATTCTTTCTTTCCAGTGACTTCTCATTATTGGTAACATCACGCAGTGGTGTAAGAAGAGAAGGGCGCAGTGATTGGACCAATGAGGAATAGCTGGGAACTGTTTCGTTTTCAAGCAGAACACTGTTCTCAGGCGTGGTTTGATCTCTTTTACTGGTGGAACTGCGTACTTCCCGATTACCCATCTGCGGCGCCACGCTGACAAAATCTCCTAAGGTTTCTGACAGAGGTGCATCCTCTAAAGCAAAACTGGTATGACTGACAAGTGGCTTTTCAGGAAAAGATGGGCTAAATTGGCTAAGACAGTCTCTTGAAGCCCACTGATTAAAGGATGAGCTTTTCAGTTCATGATCACACGGTGTGGTTTTTACAGGGGATGTAGCTGAAGGATTAATCAAAAACTCATGTGAGGTAGAGAGTCTGCTATGATCTCCATGTTTTGATTCAGAAGGTTTAAAGGGGCAGAATTTGCCACCTTGCTCACAATTTGACCACTGCAAAACCAAAGGCGCTTGCGATTCATCGCTCACAGAAACCTCCGGTAAAGAGCATCCTATCGTTTCCTCTGGAGAGAAGCATAAATCCAGGTCTGACATTAAATGCCATGGATGTGGGAGCATTGATCCGTCATTGGTGCTTTCGTTCTGACACAAGGGCAGAGTGTGGTCAAAGCTGCTCACCAGGGAATCTTTCCACTGCCACTGAGGGTCAGCTTTTGGAGAGCAGTCTGAGCAAGCACTTGCCTGCATGAGTTTTTTCAAGTATACAAAAACGGTGACACCCAGCAAAGCTTCATGAGGAGGAATGACTTGACAGGCCACGAACTGCACTGATTCAGCAATGTGTTCGCCAAGTAAGCAGCTCTCTGCATCTCGGCTGGAAAGCTGTAAGACACAAATAACAACTACAACAATAATAATAATAACAATAATAACAATAATAATAATAATAATAATAATAATAGTACCTAAATCAAATTCCCTCCCTGCATTTTCTCACCAATTTGGTTTTGCTAATTTTCACTGTCCAACTCTCCCCTACCACATGACCACTACCAATTGTGGAGGGAGGGGGGGGAACATATGTGTCCTCCAAGACATGTGATGCCAACCTCTGGCTCTTTTCAGACTGCTGCATTTACTGCATCACAGGGAAAGCCCTGTGATCTGCTGTGTTCGAAATACGTCAGCTCCCAAACACCCGTGCTTGGCTTGTGTTGCTGTGATTAACAGGGGACATACCCAGACAGCATGGACAATTTCACTCTCTTGACTCCCAGACATGGATAGGTGTGGCATTGACAAGATTCGAATTTGTGATTTCCCAACTATAAGGCAAAAACCCCAAACTGATTTATTGCTTTAGTCTTGAATGGACTTGGGGTCTGTGTCGAGACAACTAACAATCCGATCTCAGTTTTACATTTACCTCTGCTAATGACGCGTCCTTTTTCAATATTTTGCATTACTGAGATTACAGTCCAACAGTCTGAAACTACAATTTACTCTAGATAATATTAAGATGGTTTTAAATATGCAACATTTAGTCGGTTTTAATCGAACTCTGGTGCATTTGGCCTCACTTAGTTGCTAGAGATGGCTAGAAGAGTGATCGTAGCAGAATGTTTAACGTTGTTTTACCCTATTAATTTATTTACACATTCTCTTCGAACACTGACTTTTCCCAGGGTCAGAATTTTTAAAGGGTTTTTAAAGAACAAAATACGACTTTTCCACCTTAAGAAGGTACACATCTCTTGCTGATGTTTTTGCTGCTGTAAATGCTACTTCAGTAAAGTGTGCACTACTGAAAATTAGTGATTTAGTCTGTCAGTGTAACTTAGAAGTGGGAAACTGGAGCTCAGAATTACGTTACTTTCAATCTCTGTGCATTCAAGCGACAAAGTGGGTATGAAGCCTCCATGTGTGCAACAATCTAGCCATCTAACTGCCATGAGTGATGTATATTGACATCCACAAGACTATCATTGTTGTTATAGATTGAACAAGCGAATATGTCTGTATGTGGAATAATCAGAGGATAAATACTAGTATATTTCAGTATAACTTTGTTTCCTCGTGATGCTATGAGCAGCTTCATTGATCTGCTGTTACTTGCTGAACCAAGGGTTAAGGTGAGTATAGGAGGCTTTTCTTTGGGTTTTTCCAGTCAGCGGTCAGAAATGTAGACTTATGAGCTTAAGTTGAATGCAGTGTTATTCCTAGGAACAAATATCCACGTCCTGTTCTCAAGTGCTTTGCTACAGGACTATATAAAGGACTTGAAAGTTCCAGCGCTACCCTGATGCAAAGAACATCTGTCCTTCTAAAACCATACAGACAGCTGAGAGTCTGTATCCAAGAACATCATCAGTGACACCTGAGTTTTTTTTTTTTTTTAATGTGATCAAATTCTATCCCACCATAATTGTTCATAGAAGGTGTCAACAGAGCCGTGTGGCATTTAAAATACAAGGGGGGGAGACGACAGAATAGTAACCATACCTTAAATCCAAAAACTAAACATTTTCCAATAAAGCAATCCTCCACAGCTTTAATTAGAAGCTGTTGTAAACTTTGTGGTCCCTCGAACTTTTCTGACTCCACAAATCTGAAAAATGAAAGCATAAAGCAAAAATAAAATACAAGTGGGAAGTATGTACATCCTGGAAGGTTGAAAGAATTAAAAGCATACCTCTGTAAACCACCAGCTGTAATACCAAAGAAAGGATTCAGGCAACCTCCAAAAACCGTCACTCCAAACAGACTTGTATCTCGAGACACTTTTAGTGACAGTCTGAATCTGTAGTCCACATTCGGTGCATCACACGTGAAGCCACACTTGGGACACCGGCTTCTGTAAGAGAAAACGTACGACAGTTATTGCTCCTGTTTATACCACAGAGTCACAGACTCGATTCAGACGGGTCAGCATGGATGTTACATCAACATGACTTTATAGATAAAGTCTCAAGTGGCAGGGCGATGAAATATTTTGAGACATATGCATTTGAAAGATTTTTTTTTAAATCAGCTATAATGAGAATATTTTTCCTGAACTTTGTACATGTGTCCTTTTGAAGGATGCAAATACTACTTATAAACTTATTTTTAGAAAAGTGATTAAAATGAATAACAACTACTCGAACACAATTTGCGTGACTTCTAAATAAATAAATGAATGAATGAATGCATACATACATACATACATAGACAAGACACCAGAGACCTGTGCTGTTTGTGTGAAATGAAGCTGTACACAAAGCCTGATGGCACAGAGAACTGAGAAAAAAGAGAATGCTAAAGAAAGCATTTGAAACCTACATATACATCCTGTTATAAATTTGTCATGTGGATTTTAGTTTATTTTTCTCTTATAAGGTAAGTTTAAACAAACAAATAAACAAATGGCGAACCCTTTACCTGAAGTGAGACTCCTCTCTCAGTCTGGACAAACAGACTTTACAGCACGGATAAACAAACCGAGTGTCCTGCAGAGAGATAACAGTACAGCTGAGGAGGACTCTTTTAGCGTTCATAAATACTCTGAGGACGGAAGGAAGATTCCTGCATAAACAACGAATTTAATACACAAATATAAAGACGGATAAACTGTGGTAACTGGCAAATAAAACCACTGGCTTCGTCTGTAGTGGCAGCGCAGAGCAGCTTGAGGTGCATTAGCGCCACCTACTGAACTGGAGGGTGAAGTGTAGCGTGTGCTGTTAGGGAGAGAGAGCGAGAGAGAGAGGGGGGGGGGGGGGGGGTGATTAGGCAAA